>LDKF01000918.1:0-41103 GCA_001026735.1 Rotylenchulus reniformis
TTTGCGCAGCGCGTGCAGATCGGCGCGGTGTCCTTCTTCCAGACCGCGCGGGTGCACTTCACACTCGGGGAGCTGAAAGACAAGTCCGCGGTGCTGGATGCTCTGCTGGATATCAAACACACCGGGGGCAGCACATCGGTGCGGATTTTTTAGGGGAAATTTTCAAGAATTAAAGTTTTGGCCAAAATTTGGAGAAAATATTGGCTGGGTTAGGTCGGCTTTAAAAATTTTGATCAATTCGACCAGTAAACTAATTTGATACCATGATTTTATGACTCTGTTTTATGGAATTTATACTTTATAAGACCCAAAAATGAAAAAAATCATACATTTTTCATAATAACAATTCGCTTATCTCCCATGATCAAAAGGTTAAATTCGTTGATTATTAATGAAATGAGAGCATAAGTCAAAAAAGTTGATGAACAAGCCCTTTTATTAGAATGATAAGAAAAAAAATGCAAAATTTAAAGTCTGCGGTATCCATCTATTTTTTACTGTCTTTTTGGTCAAATACATATCATTCTAAAATAGTACTACGCCTAAAAAATTATTTCAAAAAATCGGCACATCAATATTTTTTTAAAAATTGGTACATAAATATAAAATATTTATTTATAAGATGACTTTAAATATTCAGAATATGGATTTTGAGCATCTATAAAGCTTTAACTTAAAAAGTGAATTCTACTTGGGTTATATAAATTATACAAACCAATACTTTTGTTCTCGATCGGAAGAAAATTCATCGCCATCATTGTCAGGTTGCGAGCGGGGTGGACTTGGCCATGGACGAGGTGGCCAAGCGGCGCCGCAAGGGCACCCGCCTGATGGTGGTGCTGATCACTGACGGGAACAGCCAGGACTCCTGGGACGCGGTGGTGCGGTCCGCGCAACGAATGCATGCGGCACGAGCGCACGTGTACGCGCTGACCGTCAGCAACGACTACATGTTCAGGTTACAGGACTGATTATATCTGATTTATAGCTTTGAAAATATTTTTTTGTCCAATCAGTAAATATACTAGAAAATATATTTTAAAAATTGAAGAATTTTTTAAAATACCTCATTACCTCTATTAAGTCCCCATCTCCCATTAGGAACCCACCCTCCAATAATCCACCCCCCCCCTTTTCTCAACCAAACCTCTAATAGCCCCCCCCACTTTAGAGGGGTTGAAAAATAATACCTCATGGGGTCCTGATAGAGTTGTTACGGTGATAAAAATGTAAATACTTTGGAATTTGTTAGATCAAATTTCACTAAAGCTATCAACATAAAATTATTTTAGTATTTTAGGTTTAATTAATAATTTTCTATTTTAAAATTTTTTAAAGTACTTAGGTCTATCTCTATTTATATTTAAAAATAGATTATTTTTTTATATTTACTTTTTTAATTTAAGCAAAAATTTTTGTCTTTGAGAGCTATTCTTGAAGAGGAATATTTGTTCCATTTAGTTAAGCTCCAAGGACGATTCATGATACGATAATCTAAGATAATTTCCTCATCAGGGAGTTGGAGCTGTACACGGGCAACAAGTGGTTCGTCTACGTCGATGCGCGGGTCAATATGTTCCTGGACGAGGCAGAAATGTCGCTGATGCAGTGCAAGTCGCCAAGTGCCCCCGCAGAAGTGTCCATCATAACGCGTGCCGCTGACGCGCCTGCAAATTTGACGCGTGCATTTGACGTGGAAAGTTGCGTTAATGGAAGTGAGGCGGATGATGGTCTGGTGGACTTGATGTTCGTCATGGACACCTCCACGACAAACGAGGTAGGCGGTTGAACATTCCAGGGATGAAATTCTAAAAAAATCGTTAAATAAAAATTCCATAGTTCAAAAGCATATTATTTAACTGGTTTAGAAAATTTTTTTTCGAAATTTAGAAAATTTCAACAACAAGAGTTCTTTTTTGAGCTAATTTAGCATCCCTAAAAAATTTAACTCATTTTAATTGGTAAATTTATTTTGAAAAAATTCTTGAATTAAATTTTCAATGTAATTTTCGATATTTTATTGTCTCCACTATTGCTGGAATATAATTTATAAATTTTTTAGAAAGAATTTTACGCCGAGAAGACCCTCGCAATGGATCTGGTTCGCATGCTGCCGAAACAGGACTTTATGGTGCGTCAAACCGCAAAAGGGCTTAAAATGCCAAAAAACGTATCTTTTCTGCGTCCAGAAACGCATTTCCATCGCGTTGGTGAAATTCGACGACAAAGCGCACATCCATTTCCATTTCCACGCCGGACGCCGCCGGGAGGACATTCTGTACGACATTGAAGGGGTAAAAAATTACGGAAAATTTTAAAAAATTTCATGAAAAATTCAGGTCGAACACACAGGGGGCCAAACCAACAAGACCAACTTGGCCACAGCTGCCGAGCTGGCCTACCGTGAAATTTTCCGCTTGCGCAGGCCAATGGCAAGGTTAAGCAAGGGATAAAATCTGGAATTTATCTGGTTTTTATAGGCTTATTGTCATCCTGATCACCGATGGGAACAGGTCGGTAAAATTTTGGAAAATCAGGAACATATGAAAATCCGATTTATTAATTTTGTAGGATTAGATTTTGTACATATTACTTCTGTGACAAGAAAAAATTAGGTATAGATCTTATGGATAAACGATTAGTTAGATATATAATAGATCTTATGGATAAACTTTCATCTTTTTTAGCGTGCTGAGTCGTTTCGGCTAAAAATGCCATAATGGACATTTCGACTAAAAGGCCAAAATAAAATTACTTGTCTTTAAAACTTTTTTTGTTAGACTGGTTCGGCAAAAAGTATAAACTATAAAAGGCAAAATTGTACAGAATTTTATGCTGATTCGAATGGTATTTTTAATTTTTCGAAATTCGGCCAAAAAGTTCGAAATATCCCTAAAAACTTATTCTTCAGTATTTCGGGAAAATTTCGAACTTTTTGGCCGAATTTTGAAAAATTAAAAATACCATTCGAATTAGCATAAAATTCTGTACAATTTTGCCTTTTATACTTTTAGTCTAACAAGTCTAACAAAAAAAAAGTTTTAAGGACAATTAATTTTATTTTGGCCTTTTAGCCGAAACGCCCATTATGGCACTTTTAGCCGAAACGACCTAGCGCCCTTTTTAGACTCTTAAAAGATATTGACGCCCGAGGGAATGGAACCGATGGGTCTGATGAATAGAAAGCATATCAGTGTAATACCAATACACCACATCCTCGCCCTATCTAAATTTTATTAGCATAGATATGGTCAATTGATAGAAATATATTTATTCTTTATACTAGATATACGTATATACAGATATACGCAGGAAGTAAAACGAATTATAGGGTTCAGGATCTAGACTTAGGGCTGAAATTCTAGACTCGGAACCAATTCCAAATAATAAATGCGAAATTGAAAGCAAATAATTAGGATCCAATATTTGGAAATCCTTTGCAAAAGAATATAGGAAGGCAATATTTAAGAATATTTATCACTCTACAAATTAAGGAGTGAAATGCGTCGGAGACGACTGAATGAAAAGTGTAAATGAGGGGTGGGATCGACTCAAATGGGATAAAATGTCATGTGTGTGGGAAAAATATGGTGAAATGCATTTAAAATAAATTCAAATGTCCTGATCGACGCGTCTCGTTGTACATCCCCCGCCTCCAATCAGACTTCGTCCTCGAAGTCGAGCAGCTCGGCCGTCCCTCCAGGCACCAGTAGTCGGCGTTCCGGCGTAGCAAGGCACTTGGGCACAACAGCAGCAGTGACGACGACATGGACACCAGCAACTAAAATGGAATGGCCAGGAAGGCCAGATAGACTGATCGGATGAAATCCGATGGGATAATTCATGCCAACTCGCATGGAGAGCGAATTGAGTACATGAAAAACATGTTGGCCATTTAAAATCATCAGCCAAATGGTGATTGGCCCTAGAGTTAGGCTTTTTGGTCGATGGCCAAGCAGAATTGCAGGCCGAATACCGATTGGAATAAAAATGGGGGTCGCTCGTAGAGGGTTTTGAGCCATAGGGTGGGCATTTGTGTGCCTCCCCCCTCTCCAATTTGGCCGATGTCCTCATCGGAACCCTCTCAAAACATGATTTTGGCCGAATGAATGAATTTTTATTTGGGTGCGATTCGGCGAGAGGTTTAGGTGGCCAAATCAATGGAAATCCCCTCTCTGTCCTGTATTGGTATTCATAATCAGGCATTTCGCTATCCACTGGCATGGAAAGCCGGGGATTAGGAATTTTGAGAGACATGAGTGACGGAATGTGGGATTTTATTACACTTTGTACACCAGCATTGCGAGCTGGAGTATTTTGGTGACGCGATTTTTCAACCTTTGCCCCATTTTTTACAATGGGCTTGTGGCTCATAGACTCAATCGGTTCACTTTTAGGAATTTCAGGGGGTTGATTCGGTGACTCACAGATAACTTTACTAATTTTTGGAGGAATAGAATTATCAGAATTCGAATTGAATAAGTTTTCGAAACATTCGTTTAGATTTAAAAGTTCGCCTTCTTCGTTAGCCCGTGGAGGGGGCTCTATAGGCAAGGGATCAAAATTCATAAGGTCTCCAACTTCCATACAATTTTTAGTCCTTGGTGGGGACTTAACAGGGGAAACTTCAGAAATCCTTTCCTTATCCAAATCAATATTTGCCACTGGGAATCCCGGTGGTGGGTGTATTATTGCCACTCTCCCCAAATTGATTGTTGGATAATTTTGATGATTTTGATCAGTATGATTGGAAAGAGAAATTGGTGGGTTGAACTGCAAAGTTCCTTGGGATTTTTGGGTATTTATCGAGGAGTGTGAATGCTCAGTGACCTTTGTGATTGGTTTTGAAATAACTGATTGATTTGTGTAAGTGGGATACGTGTACTTTTGGTCGGGGTTTAAATAATGGGATCCATAGGTGGAATTTGCAGTTGAATAATAAACGGTGGAATGAGGTGGGATTGAAATATGAGAACTAACTACGACCTGAATATTGCCGGTCTGGATTGAATTCCTTTGAGTTTGTCTCGGATTTGGAAAATATTCGGAGTAATTATATTTTAAATTCTGATATCCATCCACATGGGGAGCGGAAGGAATGCTATTAGATGAATTTTGATTTGGATAGAATGCATGGTTATTCCTATTGATTCCGGTTGCATTTGTTTGTTGGGCTGACCAATAGACCGAATGGGGGTCGATCGATTGGTTGCCTGTGGCAATTTGAATGTGTTCATGATTTTGTGGCTGAAAGTAAGAATGCATATTTTGTGATAATGACTGGGAATGGAGGTTTGTATTCTGGTTCGAAATATGATAATTAGCTGAATATTTTTGGTAATTTTGTGAAGAATGATAATTAGGATACATATTTAGGTAATATTTGAATAGATGAAAAACGTAAGATAAATCGGGCTACACGGCTATTGATTGTAAGGTCAGGTTTCGTTCCGCTTATGCAACTTTCCTGTTTACTTTTGTACAGGGAAAGTGCGACCCGGGAGCGCCAAGAAGGAAGATAAGAATGATAACTGGGTCTGACGGGTTCGGGTTCGAATCCCAAGGGGAATAAATAGGCTTAAGACCGGTTCCAAAATATGAAATGAATGCAAATGTAAAATATAATAAGGAATCCAATTCCGGAAACCTTTCACAAAGAAAAGATAGGAAGACAATTATTTAAAAACTTTATTCATTCGACAAATTAAGGAGCGAATTGCGTCGGGGTCGACTGAATGAAATGTGCAAATGAGGGGTGGGATTGGCAAATGGGATAAAAAGTCATGCAGGTGTGGAAAATAATGGCGAAATGCATTCAAAAATAAATTCAGGGTGGCATTCCGGCGCAACAATTCCACTTGGGCACAACAGCAGCGACGATGACAAATGCAGCAGCAACTGAAATGGGATGGCCAGGGAGACAACGAACCTGAAAAGCAAGATGGGAATTGGTGCTGCATCGCATGGAGGGCGAGTTGTGCACAAGGACATGTCGGCTGATGAGAATCATTGACCAAATGGCGATTGGCCACAGATATAGGCCTATTATTTGATGGCCGATCGGCTACTCGATGGGAAATTCGAGGAAAATTCGCATGGAAGGCGAATTGTGAACATATTGGCCGATCGAAATCATTGGCAAAATGGTGATTTGCCACAGATTTATTAGACTTTTTAAATGTTGGCCGATTAGGTGGACTTTTAGGCGCCGTCTTCCCCCTCTCCAAATTAGCCGATGCCCTCATCGGTTCTTTTTTGCGGGATGTATTCGATCGTATAGGGGAATTTTCTTGTACATTTTGAGTACAAAATTCTTTTGAAAATGATTCGATAAGAGGCTTGGGTGGCCATAACAAAGGAAATCCCCTATCCAACCGGTATTTTCGCTCTTTTTGCGACATTATTGCATCCCACCCTGGCGTAGAAAGGCGAAATGGGTTGGGAATATTAAGGGACAAAAGAGATGGAATTTCAGATTTGACGTTTTTTACTCTCGCATCGGAGACTGAATTTTGGTTTGACTCTAATCTCCGTTTTCTCTTTTCTTTTGCCTCATTATTTGGGATTTTGTCCGACTTTAACACCTTTTTAGCCTGAGTAAGTATCACGGGATTCAAGTTCATTTGAACCTGAAAATTGGTACTTTCGGATTCAGAACCAAACAAATTTTCAAGACATTCATTAAGATCGCTAATTTCGACTTCATTTTTAGTCCTTGGAGAGGACTCTGCAGGTAAAGGATCAAAATTAATTAGGTCACCAATTCCATCATCGTTTTTAGTCCTTGGAGGGGACTGTATAGGCGAAAGTTCAGGGCTATTTTTCTCGCTTAAATCGGCATATGCCACCTGAATTCCTGGTGGAGGATGGATGATTGCAACTCTTCCCAGTTTAATAACTGGAGATTCTTGCTGATCAAATTTTTGATTGGAGACTGTATTTTGGGAATTAGGCTGCGAAATTTTTTGAGATTTTTTCTCATTGATTATTGATGGGTGTTTTGGAATAGCTGAAAATGTGGATGTATATACCGAAGGAATTGATTGGGTTGTATATGTTCTAGGATGTGCGTAAAACGGATCAGAAGTTGCAAATTGAGATTGATATATGCTGGAATTTCCCGTGGAATAAATAGAAGTGGAATGGTATGGGATGGAGACCTGAGAACTCACTATGACCTGAATATTATCCGTTCTAAGATCGATTTGTGTTTGAACAGGATTTTGGTAGTATGTATAATGTTTATAATTTAAATTTTGTGATCCAACCACATGGGAAGCGGAAGGAATTGTTTTATATGGATGAGGATTCGAAAAGTTGTACTGATTAACCCAAGCAGGATTTGTTTGCTGGATTGACCCATTGACAGAATGAGGAACTATTGATTGATTGTTGCCTGTGGCAATCTGGAAATATTTGCTGGAATTTTGTGATTGGGTTTGGTTGTATGTACTGCTATTATAGATGTAGGAATTTTGCGAGAAATAATCCTGAAAATCATTCTTATTCCCGTAATAATATTGAGAATTTTTAGAAGAATATTGAATCGGATACATTGGTAGAAATATGTTAAAAATGAACGAAAAGTGGCAAGTCGAAGCAACTCAGCTATTGATTGAAAGGTCTATAGTTCTTACCGCTTGTGCAACTTTCTTACGGTTTGTAAGCAAAGTGCAATTCGGGAGCGCCAAGCAGGAAGTAAAACGAATTATAGGGTTCAGGATCTAGACTTAGGGCTGAAATTCTAGGCTCGGAACCAATTCCAAATAATAAATGCGAAATTGAAAGCAAATAATTAGGATCCAATATTTGGAAATCCCTTGCAAAAGAATATAGGAAGGCAATATTTAAGAATATTTATCACTCTACAAATTAAGGAGTGAAATGCGTCGGAGACGACTGAATGAAAAGTGTAAATGAGGGGTGGGATCGACTCAAATGGGATAAAATGTCATGTGTGTGGGAAAAATATGGTGAAATGCATTTAAAATAGATTCAAATGTCCTGATCGGCAAGTCCCATTGTACATGATTAGAAAAATGTAACTTTTTATGTGATCAGAATTTTTCCTTTCCTGATTTTTATGCATTTAAGCCAAGACAAAAGGCCGACAGTGAAGGAGGCGGCAAAGAAATTGCGCGATACCACCGGAGGAGACGGGGTACTTAAAACATCAAAATTCTTGAGAATTTCAAAATTTTCAAGGTTTACGCAGTCTCTTTGTCAGAGAAACAATCTTTGGAAGAACTTCTGGAATACACCGGAAGTGAGGAACGCATCTATATGGACGCAAGAGCGGATGTGTTCATCCGTGAGATGTCGAACGTCATAAGCAAATGCCGCGAGCATGCACGCGTCAATCCAGTGCCGGAAGCAGAGGAATCCACGACGCCGTATGACTTGCGATCCATAGAAATTTGTGGGAAATCCTAGAACCCCAAAATCGATAATTAATTTCCAAAAAATTTTCGGGGTATTAGAATTTATTTCCTGACAATACATTCTTCATTCAAGAACAAAAATTTTCATAAAAGCATATGCTAAATATATGCAGAAAATTATACCCGATTAATTTAGGCTAAGGTTATAGTGAGCCGGAAAAAAAATTTTGATTTAAACTCATTTTTATTTTCAGATTTAAAATTTCATTATAAATCGATATTTGGCCAAAAATAGTTGGATTTCCTTTAGGCCAATAAATTTGAATTCGACGAAAACTGATGGGACACTAACGTCATTGATACCGACGCACAAACGCCGACCAATCAGGCCAAAACAACAGGATCAAGACAAGAAGGCCCAAGAGAGCAAAGAATTGGTGATGCGCGGACGAGCCGAGGATGGATCATTTACCCGGAACGAGGTGATCAGACAGTAGGGATTTTTGGAAGCATTTTTGATCATTTTACACTGAAATTTTTTCTACAATATTCATAATAAATAAAAAACGGATAGTTTTCTGTAAATTTTATTCTGGCTTAAAAATTTCGGGTTCGTTAATCGGCAAATTTTAATTTCCCTTAGTTTTCTGGGTTGGAATTCGGGAGTACCTGGCTTCTGGATTTCTGTTTTCAAAACCGAGAAAAACAAGAATTTTCTAAAAACCTCTGGGCATGGGCTCAGAACACAGATAGGTAACCCAGATCTGAAACCAGACCAGCTCCTGGCTCTAGAAATAATGATCGAGCCTGATAAGGGGTTAATTTTAATGCACTTTTTGATTTTAAGCATTAACCAAAAATTGATGATGTACATATATTNCCGAATGGGGGTCGATCGATTGGTTGCCTGTGGCAATTTGAATGTGTTCATGATTTTGTGGCTGAAAGTAAGAATGCATATTTTGTGATAATGACTGGGAATGGAGGTTTGTATTCTGGTTCGAAATATGATAATTAGCTGAATATTTTTGGTAATTTTGTGAAGAATGATAATTAGGATACATATTTAGGTAATATTTGAATAGATGAAAAACGTAAGATAAATCGGGCTACACGGCTATTGATTGTAAGGTCAGGTTTCGTTCCGCTTATGCAACTTTCCTGTTTACTTTTGTACAGGGAAAGTGCGACCCGGGAGCGCCAAGAAGGAAGATAAGAATGATAACTGGGTCTGACGGGTTCGGGTTCGAATCCCAAGGGGAATAAATAGGCTTAAGACCGGTTCCAAAATATGAAATGAATGCAAATGTAAAATATAATAAGGAATCCAATTCCGGAAACCTTTCACAAAGAAAAGATAGGAAGACAATTATTTAAAAACTTTATTCATTCGACAAATTAAGGAGCGAATTGCGTCGGGGTCGACTGAATGAAATGTGCAAATGAGGGGTGGGATTGGCAAATGGGATAAAAAGTCATGCAGGTGTGGAAAATAATGGCGAAATGCATTCAAAAATAAATTCAGGGTGGCATTCCGGCGCAACAATTCCACTTGGGCACAACAGCAGCGACGATGACAAATGCAGCAGCAACTGAAATGGGATGGCCAGGGAGACAACGAACCTGAAAAGCAAGATGGGAATTGGTGCTGCATCGCATGGAGGGCGAGTTGTGCACAAGGACATGTCGGCTGATGAGAATCATTGACCAAATGGCGATTGGCCACAGATATAGGCCTATTATTTGATGGCCGATCGGCTACTCGATGGGAAATTCGAGGAAAATTCGCATGGAAGGCGAATTGTGAACATATTGGCCGATCGAAATCATTGGCAAAATGGTGATTTGCCACAGATTTATTAGACTTTTTAAATGTTGGCCGATTAGGTGGACTTTTAGGCGCCGTCTTCCCCCTCTCCAAATTAGCCGATGCCCTCATCGGTTCTTTTTTGCGGGATGTATTCGATCGTATAGGGGAATTTTCTTGTACATTTTGAGTACAAAATTCTTTTGAAAATGATTCGATAAGAGGCTTGGGTGGCCATAACAAAGGAAATCCCCTATCCAACCGGTATTTTCGCTCTTTTTGCGACATTATTGCATCCCACCCTGGCGTAGAAAGGCGAAATGGGTTGGGAATATTAAGGGACAAAAGAGATGGAATTTCAGATTTGACGTTTTTTACTCTCGCATCGGAGACTGAATTTTGGTTTGACTCTAATCTCCGTTTTCTCTTTTCTTTTGCCTCATTATTTGGGATTTTGTCCGACTTTAACACCTTTTTAGCCTGAGTAAGTATCACGGGATTCAAGTTCATTTGAACCTGAAAATTGGTACTTTCGGATTCAGAACCAAACAAATTTTCAAGACATTCATTAAGATCGCTAATTTCGACTTCATTTTTAGTCCTTGGAGAGGACTCTGCAGGTAAAGGATCAAAATTAATTAGGTCACCAATTCCATCATCGTTTTTAGTCCTTGGAGGGGACTGTATAGGCGAAAGTTCAGGGCTATTTTTCTCGCTTAAATCGGCATATGCCACCTGAATTCCTGGTGGAGGATGGATGATTGCAACTCTTCCCAGTTTAATAACTGGAGATTCTTGCTGATCAAATTTTTGATTGGAGACTGTATTTTGGGAATTAGGCTGCGAAATTTTTTGAGATTTTTTCTCATTGATTATTGATGGGTGTTTTGGAATAGCTGAAAATGTGGATGTATATACCGAAGGAATTGATTGGGTTGTATATGTTCTAGGATGTGCGTAAAACGGATCAGAAGTTGCAAATTGAGATTGATATATGCTGGAATTTCCCGTGGAATAAATAGAAGTGGAATGGTATGGGATGGAGACCTGAGAACTCACTATGACCTGAATATTATCCGTTCTAAGATCGATTTGTGTTTGAACAGGATTTTGGTAGTATGTATAATGTTTATAATTTAAATTTTGTGATCCAACCACATGGGAAGCGGAAGGAATTGTTTTATATGGATGAGGATTCGAAAAGTTGTACTGATTAACCCAAGCAGGATTTGTTTGCTGGATTGACCCATTGACAGAATGAGGAACTATTGATTGATTGTTGCCTGTGGCAATCTGGAAATATTTGCTGGAATTTTGTGATTGGGTTTGGTTGTATGTACTGCTATTATAGATGTAGGAATTTTGCGAGAAATAATCCTGAAAATCATTCTTATTCCCGTAATAATATTGAGAATTTTTAGAAGAATATTGAATCGGATACATTGGTAGAAATATGTTAAAAATGAACGAAAAGTGGCAAGTCGAAGCAACTCAGCTATTGATTGAAAGGTCTATAGTTCTTACCGCTTGTGCAACTTTCTTACGGTTTGTAAGCAAAGTGCAATTCGGGAGCGCCAAGCAGGAAGTAAAACGAATTATAGGGTTCAGGATCTAGACTTAGGGCTGAAATTCTAGGCTCGGAACCAATTCCAAATAATAAATGCGAAATTGAAAGCAAATAATTAGGATCCAATATTTGGAAATCCCTTGCAAAAGAATATAGGAAGGCAATATTTAAGAATATTTATCACTCTACAAATTAAGGAGTGAAATGCGTCGGAGACGACTGAATGAAAAGTGTAAATGAGGGGTGGGATCGACTCAAATGGGATAAAATGTCATGTGTGTGGGAAAAATATGGTGAAATGCATTTAAAATAGATTCAAATGTCCTGATCGGCAAGTCCCATTGTACATGATTAGAAAAATGTAACTTTTTATGTGATCAGAATTTTTCCTTTCCTGATTTTTATGCATTTAAGCCAAGACAAAAGGCCGACAGTGAAGGAGGCGGCAAAGAAATTGCGCGATACCACCGGAGGAGACGGGGTACTTAAAACATCAAAATTCTTGAGAATTTCAAAATTTTCAAGGTTTACGCAGTCTCTTTGTCAGAGAAACAATCTTTGGAAGAACTTCTGGAATACACCGGAAGTGAGGAACGCATCTATATGGACGCAAGAGCGGATGTGTTCATCCGTGAGATGTCGAACGTCATAAGCAAATGCCGCGAGCATGCACGCGTCAATCCAGTGCCGGAAGCAGAGGAATCCACGACGCCGTATGACTTGCGATCCATAGAAATTTGTGGGAAATCCTAGAACCCCAAAATCGATAATTAATTTCCAAAAAATTTTCGGGGTATTAGAATTTATTTCCTGACAATACATTCTTCATTCAAGAACAAAAATTTTCATAAAAGCATATGCTAAATATATGCAGAAAATTATACCCGATTAATTTAGGCTAAGGTTATAGTGAGCCGGAAAAAAAATTTTGATTTAAACTCATTTTTATTTTCAGATTTAAAATTTCATTATAAATCGATATTTGGCCAAAAATAGTTGGATTTCCTTTAGGCCAATAAATTTGAATTCGACGAAAACTGATGGGACACTAACGTCATTGATACCGACGCACAAACGCCGACCAATCAGGCCAAAACAACAGGATCAAGACAAGAAGGCCCAAGAGAGCAAAGAATTGGTGATGCGCGGACGAGCCGAGGATGGATCATTTACCCGGAACGAGGTGATCAGACAGTAGGGATTTTTGGAAGCATTTTTGATCATTTTACACTGAAATTTTTTCTACAATATTCATAATAAATAAAAAACGGATAGTTTTCTGTAAATTTTATTCTGGCTTAAAAATTTCGGGTTCGTTAATCGGCAAATTTTAATTTCCCTTAGTTTTCTGGGTTGGAATTCGGGAGTACCTGGCTTCTGGATTTCTGTTTTCAAAACCGAGAAAAACAAGAATTTTCTAAAAACCTCTGGGCATGGGCTCAGAACACAGATAGGTAACCCAGATCTGAAACCAGACCAGCTCCTGGCTCTAGAAATAATGATCGAGCCTGATAAGGGGTTAATTTTAATGCACTTTTTGATTTTAAGCATTAACCAAAAATTGATGATGTACATATATTATTATTATTCACCATTAATAAATTAATTTTTTAAAATTTTACAAAGATGAGAAATGGTCGCATTTTTGATGAAAGAGACTACGATAGCGATTATTCCATTGAATTTTGAAAATTTTTCTTTTTTCATAAATAAAAAATCAATTTTTTGGCTAGTACCCCCGGGGGTCCTAATGCAGGGGGGATTTATTTTTCAACCCCCCCCCTCCAGAGGGGGGGGGTCTATTACAGGGGGGACTAATTGCAGGGGGGGGACTTAATACAGGAATACGGTACCAGCTTTTTCAAAATTTGTGATGTGTGTGTGGACCAGGGTTGCTAACTTTTTTTTTTTGCTTTTTCGCTTCTACTTAGCTTTTACTCTGGAATGGCATTTTGGCATTTTGCTATTCCATTTCCCATCTATTTTTTTTCCCATCAAGTTTGCTTTGCTTATGCTTTTTTGCCGTGCCATTTTTTCAGCTTATTGCTGCTCGTCATGGCTTTTGGGCGCGCCATCGGCCATCGCAACCCTGGTATTGTAGCACGTAAGGCCAACAATTTTACAGAAATTATTTCAGAAACCCATAAACTTCGATTTTTCAGAATCCGATCCAATCCAGCGGAGAGGTGACCAGAATGCTCAGAGAAGATGAACAACTGGAAACTGATCGGCGATTTGCCAAGTGTCGGCATTATTCTAAAATGGATCTGGTAAATTTTTATTATATCAAATCATGACAACAATCTTATAGAAATCGTCCTAGTTTTTTTTCTAAAAACGATATATAGCTTAATCCAGAAATTCTCTCCCAAAAATTCCAAAATCTGACTTACTTTGCTCTTTGGTTGAGCCTGTGTTTAAATAAAAATCGAACCCGGATCTCGAATCCGGATTTTGGAAACATCCCTGGACCCATCGATTAAATGGTCAGGGACTAGATTTAAACAAACATCAATGGCATTTGTTCAGGTGGTGGTGGTTTTAAAATGGAGTTACCTATTCCAATGTCCATCTTATTAAATTATTAAAAAGTTCTGAATACCGAGTTTCTTGATTGTAAAATATAGGGGGTTTTGAGCTAGTTTTATTCAAAAATTTATGAAATTGCATTTATCATATACAATGTGCAATAATTCATTGATTACCATTGTTTTTTGTATGAATATGCCATACCTTTTCATCAAGATCATCATCCTGGACGCCTCCACCTCCCGTGAGAATGTGTTCGAACACCAGCGCGAGTTGGCACTTTCGCTGATCGAACGGTTGCCGATCAGTGCCCAGGACACCCATGTGGCCACAGGGATCAACAGTTTCACTGATCAGCCCATGCTACGCCAGACCCTTGGGCTGGGCCGGGACAGAAAGGTATAAAATTTGTGGAGAAAATAAAAAAGATTCTTGGAAAAATTTTTACTCACTTTTGGCATTCTACTCATAAAATCAAAATATGCACTTGAATAAAATTGGGTGAAATTGGATAAAAAAATCCTTTAGCATATCTTACAAAACGGCACTTCTTGAAGCCCAAAAATCTGCAATTGTCCATTAAGAAACAATTTTCAAATTATTTTTTTGGACCATATTTGCATAGCAGAGAATAAAAAAGTATCTTGTAAAAAATTTCGATTATTTCCGACTTACACCGGGACAGACTATTCCGACTTACACCGGGACTTCCGACCCACCGTCCGGGAGGGTCGGAAGAGTCTGTGCTGGCTGTCGGTTTTGCTGCCGCATGAGCTGTGTGACCAGTGCCTGCTGCTCCGCCAGCATCCGCGTCAATTGCTGGATGGTCTGCTGGTCGGTCATCCTTTGTTTGGTCGCAGAAAAATCGATCGAATCGACGAAAATGTAGAAAAGACGCGGATATCACTCTAATGCCTGCTTCGCTACAAGCAAAGACTGTCACTGTCGCCAAGACAGGGGCTAGAGTGTTGCGCGTGGACGACCTGAATAAGTGTTGCCAAAACACTTAGACAGGGGCGCAAAATCCGGATGAAAACGTAGGGTTGCTCCGCGATGGATGATGAAATGCGGAGATGGCGGTTTTCCTTACTGAAAACAGGAAAACCCGAAATTTTGAAACCCACTTTTTTAGAGTCGCCGAACAATTCCAAATCTGCTTGGGCGTCGCCAATTGTTGTGCCCTTGTCCCAATTGACGCCAGTAAATAAATAGTTTATTTAGTCAAATAAAGGGACACAATATTTGGGCGAAAATATATGAGAGTTCGGGGATCGGAGCAATTGGGAGCGAAATAGGAAAGTGATTTAAGGGAATGAATGGGGGAAGGAATTGACAAAGGAGGGGAAGGGTCTACAGTATCCAATCGATAATGGGAGGGATGGATTGGTCAACAATACGTGTGATCGCCATCGGGTCCCACCCGAACAGGTAGTTGTAAAAAATTAATAATCAACCTCATGCTTTATTTCGAAATTCGTCTGAAAGCCGCGCTCGAAAATTTCAAAAATTTTTAGTGACATTTGAAAAAATAAATCTAAAAAATAAACAAATTCTGCATATATCATATACATAATTGCCTTTTCAGTATGACGTTGCAAGCTAAAAGTTTTTGTGGATAGCAAATTCATTTGGCCGAGATAGTACCAACTTTCAGATGGTCCGCAAGGCCATCGAGGACATCCGCTACCGCGGCGGTAGCACGTTGACCGCGCGCGCAGTGGAACTCGCGCTGCAGGACCTGCAGCGTGGCAGGCGCGATGACGCGCTGCAGGTGGTGGTGCTGATGAACGACGGGATGAGCCAGGACCCGTGGGAGGAGGTGCTGGAGGGGGCGCGGAAGCTGGACGAGTCTGGCGCAGAACGCTTTGGAGTAGCGCTGGGCGAGGATGTGGACCTGCGAGAGCTCAGAAAAGTGAGAAAATTGTCAAAAACACTTTTACTAGTGCATCGACTTTGTTTTCTTCCAAATAAATTTGTTCCAAAATATTTTATCTTACCAAAACCCCCACTGAAAAAATTAAATTTTTTCTTGTCCAATTTAATAATTATAGATTTGATCCGGGGGTTTTCACAAGTGCTAATATCGAATCTGATGTTGGATTTGCTGTGTGATTTCATCAAAATGTCACTAAAACTGAAACCAAGATAATAAAGACGACAAAATCATAGATTTGGTTGAAATCATATGACAAATCTAACGTCAGATTCGGGATCAACATATGTGAAAACTCCCAGATCACTTTTAAAATTGTATANTGTTTTCCGTGATACCCTGTCAGAAAACAGTGAGAAAAAATTTTTAGATCGGGCCGAATTATGGGAAAAACTCGAAAATCAGAGCAAAGCTTATACAGGGTGACAAGAAAGTCCTGTCCCACCATGAATTTTTATTAACTTTTTAATGCAACACTAAAAAAAATAATCAAATATTGTCAAAAGATGCGCAACAAAATAGGGTACAAATACATTGGTTGAAATCATATGACAAATCTAACGTCAGATTCGGGATCAACATATGTGAAAACTCCCAGATAACTTTTAAAATTGTATAATTTATAAATCACCAAACTCATGTTCCTAAAAAATCCATTTGACTACCCATATGCAAAAAAATAAAAATTTATTTATTTCGCAATAAACTGAACCCAATCCATTAAAATTTCATTAAAAAGATTAATTTTATACTAAAAATCTCTTCAAAGTGGATTGGGCATGGATTTTTAAATTTCATAATTTAAAATTCAAAATTTTTAAAATTTTTAAAATTCATAAAAGATTTTTAAAATTCATAAACATTAGAATTTAAATTTCATACCCTTAACCCAGAAATAAAAAATAATTTGTGCTTGAAAATTTTTGTAAAAGCTTTTTTCCCGGTATTTTAGCCTAAACTCTAGGATAGGGCAGGCAGAGCAATTCTAAATTTTTTTGAAAAATAGCACAAGCATTGTTCTTCACAATCGCTCAAGTGAAAATTTTTTTAAACCAAATTGATTAAAAATATTGAGATTTTAATGGAGGGATATTTTTGATATATACAATTTTGAGGGTCAAAAATCAGGTGGTCCCCAAGTTGTAAAGCTTATAACTTGGTTGATTTTAAAGCTAGAGAGACAATTTTTTTTGTGAATTGATAGAGCAATGAATTTACTATAAAATCAAAGAAAATTTGGCTCTAAAATATTTTCAAAATAAAAAATTAATTGATAAATAAAAAATTTCGTCTCTATGCCGCAACTATGGTTTGACAAATTAATTCATAACATCTTTTATCAATCGATAAAATTAAAAATTCTTAATTGTAAATTGTAGAGAATTTTTTGCTCTATTAAATGGTTTGCGGATTTTTTTAAACAACCATTCAAAATTTTATCGAAATTTTTAAATGGACAATTTTATTGCCTACCAAAAAATTTTAAACCGGGTTGCAATTTTCGAATTCTTTTATTTCATACTTGGTTAACCTTATTACCAATTGGTGATAGCTCGACTAGTACAGAATTGAATGAGCTACAAAACCATATAAAAAGATAAGCAATCCATCTTTTTGGAAAAAAGTTAGGGCCAGAGAAAAAGTGGGACAGGACTTTCTTGTCACCCTGTAAAGATATTATCGTTGAAAATCCATTTCATTTTATCCTTGACATCAATTCCTTTTTTTAAATTTTATATCTAGGTATCTAGGTTCGACACTTTATTAATTTATCCTTTTTCAAATGATTTTTACGATTAAAAAGTCAAATTTCTCCTTCCTATTTCTCCTCGAAAATCAAGAAGTTGACATGTAATGGATATGATTTCGAGGATGAATTTTCACAATTTTTAGCTTTTGCAAAAACAGGAAAAACTCGGTGAAACCTAAAGTAAAATGGTTAAAAATAAATCTGAAAAATCACTGATATGAGAAAAAAATCCATGAAAAATCAAACCTTTAATTCATTTTTAGTACATCGGCAACGATGAACGCATCTACCGGGACGGTTCTACGGAGNAAATGGTTTGCGGATTTTTTTAAACAACCATTCAAAATTTTATCGAAATTTTTAAATGGACAATTTTATTGCCTACCAAAAAATTTTAAACCGGGTTGCAATTTTCGAATTCTTTTATTTCATACTTGGTTAACCTTATTACCAATTGGTGATAGCTCGACTAGTACAGAATTGAATGAGCTACAAAACCATATAAAAAGATAAGCAATCCATCTTTTTGGAAAAAAGTTAGGGCCAGAGAAAAAGTGGGACAGGACTTTCTTGTCACCCTGTAAAGATATTATCGTTGAAAATCCATTTCATTTTATCCTTGACATCAATTCCTTTTTTTAAATTTTATATCTAGGTATCTAGGTTCGACACTTTATTAATTTATCCTTTTTTCAAATGATTTTTACGATTAAAAAGTCAAATTTCTCCTTCCTATTTCTCCTCGAAAATCAAGAAGTTGACATGTAATGGATATGATTTCGAGGATGAATTTTCACAATTTTTAGCTTTTGCAAAAACAGGAAAAACTCGGTGAAACCTAAAGTAAAATGGTTAAAAATAAATCTGAAAAATCACTGATATGAGAAAAAAATCCATGAAAAATCAAACCTTTAATTCATTTTTAGTACATCGGCAACGATGAACGCATCTACCGGGACGGTTCTACGGAGCGTTTCCTGCAGGACGTTGTTGCACTGTTGGATGGATCGGGCGAAGGATGTCCGGCAACCGAGAAAAGACACCGGGAACCGAGCAGATCAATGATCAAGGGTGCCAAGACAAGTGATCTACTGAACACAAGTGATCAACCGACCAGAATCGAGTTCCAGGTATAAGATTTAGGATGATTAGGTATACGACTTTTGCGGCCCCATTATTTTATTTTTTGAGTAAAAAATGAGTTGTAAATAAAGTACAAATTGAGTTTAGGCATGCTCAAATTTATTAAAAAAGTTGTGGATACAGTATTTTGGCCATAACTTTTATTATAGTTTGATGAGAACCCTAATTTGTAATAAGCCGATAAGGTGGTATATTCTATAGCTCTATCTGGATGCATCATAACTTTTTCTGGATAAAAATGTCCTAAAAATCGCAACTATGAGATTTTGAGTTAAAAATTATATGCCAACTTCAAAAAAATTAAGCATTATGATCCTATTTTTTTTTTAATTTTTCGCGGCCACAAAATTCCTCCCATGTACTACTTAGTAGTTTATCAATAAAAAAAATTTAGGAGGATAACATCTGTGACAAGCCGAACCTGGATCTGTTGGTGGTGTTGGACAATGGGAATGAAGAAAAGCTGAACGCGAACAGATACCTTCTGCTTGATGTACTGGGTGAGAAAAAGTATAAAATTCATCCTCTTTAGATTGTTTCCGAATTTTATGGAATTTTCACATTTTAAATCCAGATTAATTTTCCACAACTTTGGCCCATTTTTACTGTAAAGAATGACAAAAATTAGTAATAGATAAGAGCATAGATATCGATTGTAAAAGGAATCAAACTAGAAAATCGTCCAAAAATATAAAAATGAGCAAAAAATCGAGCCGATTCAACCCCCAAAAATAGCGGCACTGCACTTTCAAATCATAAGAATTGGACACAGAAATTGTAAGAATTTTTTTTGTAATTAATTTTTGAAAAATCGAGGAACATTTTTTCATAATCCTCGGACCCTATTTTTCACTTTTTAGGATCCTTACCGCAAGACAACCTTAAACGGGTGCGCGTTGCGCTGATCACGGTTGCAGGTGGAGGACGGTTGGAGCATCGTTTAGATGACCCGCAGTCGCATGACACGCTCGCGCAACGCATTGAACGCGTGCGGACGGCAAACAGCAACGGCTCGCATTTTTACGCAAGCGCCATTGACGCCGCGTTGAGGCATTACGCGAGTGCACGCCGGGCGGATGCGCGCGCGCTTTTGCTGTTGCTCGGCGACGGAAACGGCACGACGGACTCGCCGGAAGAACGCGCGCGCGTCAGCGAACGCTTGCGGAAGGTGCGTTAAGATACGCAATTTTTTTACATTGTTTTTAGACCCAAGGGTTGAGCACTTACGCGGTGGACAGCGGCACGGAAGTGGACACGGAAAATGTAAACTTTTGTTTTGCCGCACTCAATCGACGTAACTCAAAAAAACCCTTCAAAACCAAACCAAATTTACATTTTTTAGAGCGCTGAAATTCCATAATAATATTGAAACATTCGATCTCGTTATCCTTGCCAAAAACTCGCCCTATGTTTTCTATGGTAGATCCCATTGGACAATTAAAAAAAATTACTAAAAGTTTTAAGTACAGGAAAGTTGTAAGCAGAATTTCTGAATTGAATACATCAAAACCCCGAATGTTGATGACATGATTGAATTTTTATTTTTTATCGGAGAGCATGCATATAAAAAATCAGGAATTTATAAAGCGGTGAGAGGGAGGTAGGACATAAGTTCGAACCCCTTCGACTTATAACAAAAATCAATCCAAATTTATGGCGTAAATTAGATACTTGCCTATGTATGATATGATCCACTTTCATTTCTCTCTTCCAGTTATTGGCCTATCTCGACTCCACACAGCACATTTTCCCGTACGACCGCAATGCCGAGTTTGCCAAATTTCTGCAAGAACAAGCAAAGGCATCGGAGCACTGCCAAGAAGGCCAATCGGTGCCGGCACACCAAAATGCCACTCAAGCGCAGTCCCAAAAGGTAAAAAGTGAGATTGAAAATTTTATTGAGAAGGGCTAAAGGACTCAAAAGTCGAATACCATCCAATACAAATAGTTTATCACGAACGCCAAAAAAATACATATTACACAAATTACAAAAATGAAAATAGCATTAAATATTTAGAAATCAAAAATAGAACAATCTATGAACATAATCGTTTCAAAACCAATTATAAATCTTTGATGCTAAAAATGAGAAATTTCTCCTTTGAAGCCTTTAGCCAAGAGTGATCCTAGTTGAGTTTAAACCGACCAGTTGATGAGAGTCATTTTGATTGATAATTTCAACTTTCGAGAAGATTCAATCCCTTAGCTATTAGTAACATTATTCCATTTTTTTAATAATTTTTTCGTTTTTTTCCTCAGAAAAAGCGAGTCCTGCTTCGGCGCCAACGCCTGCATGACATAGCCACACTTCACCGGGAGGACAAGACAGTCTTCGGCGTGAATGCCAAACTGGTGGTGGGCCCAAAACAGCAGAGCGAAAAGCAACGGGTGGACGCCCTGGAGCGATTGTTGAAGATGAGGAGTGGCCAAGATCGGGGTAAGTAAGTTATTTCGAACAGAATTCGTATCGAAAAATTTTTTATAGCGTTTTCTTAAGTAATTTATGAAGAAAATTCACCGTATTACGGGGGGTCGGTGGTCGCATAGGGTCCGCTAGGATTTTCTTTTTTGAAAATTCAAAACTTTACCCTAAGAGAAAAAAAAGATTTATTTTTGGTAAAATTTGAGCAAAATTTTCCAATGTCAATACATAAATAAACGACATCTGGAGCTGAATTCCGAATAAATGATATTAAATTTTCAAAGGATATTACCCCTCTAAAAGGAATAAATCACATCTTTCGAGAAAATATTTTTTTCCGGATGGGAAAACAGTAGAAAAATCTATTTTTTCTGCGAAAATTTTTGGAAATTAATCTTTACATGAATTCAATAAAAAATCATTTTGCTTGCAAAAATTTTGACTCACATCCACAAACTTGTTTAGTAAAATGATTTTTGGTCTTCAAAACTTCAAAAAACAAATTTGTAGAAATTTCCACAACAACGACAAGGAATGAATCAACAACAGATGTTGTACAGCAAAGGCAGCAAAAGCTGGAATTTACCAGCAGAGGGACAACTCCAGCTCCTGCAAAAGGTTAAAAATGGTTTGGTTTATTTTAATTAAACCCAAGAATATTGCTCGATTTTTTGAACTAAAATTGGCAATTGTTTGTCTGTCTAAAATACTGATTAAGACTTTCAGTGATTCAAGAATAAAGAACCCCAAACTAAAGCATTACCCAATTTAAACCAATAGTTCTACCTCTGAACTTTTCACAGCTGATGAGAGTTTCGACCTAGCGACATAGGAATGAGATCGGATCAAGAGATCAAGAGCGGGACTTTGGACTGCACTTTAGAGCGGGAATGAATCGAAAATCAAAATAAAGATGGGAGATTGAGAAATAAAAAAACGAAATTCCTCGACTCGAGATTAAAACCGAGATATTTGAACGAAAACACAATATATGCTAAATGGTAAAACATCGACATGGTTATGTTGGATCGTAACTCGCAGCTTATAGAGAAATTTATCGATCATCTATTGATATTGCATGATATTGATGAACAATGTGTTAAAAATTGTATTAAATCATATATTTTTGAGATGGCAGAACAACTCTATCAACGTTGACACCATCGTCCGCAGTAAGGATGACAACAAGTTCGAGCAGTACACGAACAGCAACATCAACAACAACATCGTTCCGGCCAGGCTGTCTGATCGATCTGATGCTGATCATCGATGCTTCGGGCTCAATGCATTCGGCCTTTGAACGGGAAAAAGCGTTGGCCTCTGACATTGTGCGCATGATCAGGGTAAATTCAAATTTTTCAAAAATAAATTATATCCTTTCCAAATCTAAAATATAGTCCTATTATACCGCTCAAAACTTCGTCTAAATATGTTTTTCAAATCCAAGAATTTGGATTTTTAAAGTGAAAATCGTAAATCTATGCTTTTCGAAAACCCTTTGAAATTTGTTTTTTTGGTACACCTCCTATTTATTATACATTCCAAGAAAATCGCGTCCTTCGTAAGGATCTTCTCGTGGCCGAATGGGTAATGCTATGACCCTGACAAAAGGAGATGGAAATTTGAATCCCCTCCATGGAAAAGATTTTTATATATTTTAAGACTTTTAAGACTTTTATGGCCATTATTGATTATTTTAGCATGAAAACTTAGTCCTAAAGTCCAAAATTTTTAGTTATTATTACATCTAATTATCACATGATTTAACCCCCAAAAATGCCGAATTTTCTCACAATTTTAAAAGATTGGCCCAGAGAATGCCCGGGTGGCCATTGTGAAGTTCGCATCTGCGGGCAAAACGCGCACCGTGCACGGGTTCAACTCGGCGCAGACCAAGGAGGCCGTGCTGAGTGCCATCGCCGGCATCGGGTTCAGCGACGGCATCACCGCCATCCATTCCGCACTCCAACAGGTACAAGACTTTCTGAGTTCATTTCTTTTTCGGGTTTATTAATGATTATAATTGTTGAAATTTTTGCGGGTTTTCGGACTCTCAAGGTGAGTGTAAAGAATGTGATTCTATGATTCATCTTTAAAATTTGATTTGTCATCATTTTAGGGCATGAACTTTATTTATTTTTTACTACCCTTCTCACGAAAAAAATATTTATAAAAAGTTTTATAATATTGGGTAAATTAGCTTTTTCCTTGATCCGGATTCTTGATAGCGGCAATTTTTAGACATTCATGTTGGAAATCGATCTATAAAAATTTCCTACATGAAATACCTATTGACCTGGTAATTTCCTCAAAGATGCATACCGATGTATCTTTTTATTTATATTTTCTGTCAATTTTAGGCGATTGTCACCTATTCGCCCCTGAAGGGCGCCCGGCCGGGCCAGGCCGAACCAGTGGCCATCGTGTTCACTGACGGCTTTGCCAAGCAGGACTTTGCGGAGGAAGCGCGTCTGTTGCGGCGCCTGGTCCCAACGGTGTACGCGGTGGCGGTGCAAGATGGCGTGCACGAGGCGGTGAGAAAAAATTCCTAAGAAACTTAAAAGTTCCACTGGAATTTTGCTTGAAAAATCAGGATTTTGATGGGTATCCGAAAAATTAGGCGTCAAATAATTAAGTGCGCAAAGATTTTTGGATGATCTTTATAGCGATTAAATGCGTTATTACGCCGAAGGTGCCTGATCCAATAACATTGGCATTAATTGCACTTTTCTTGTAAAATGGGTGTAAAATCATTTTAAATAATAGCAGTAAATTTTTTATTCTACAAAAATAAATTTATTAATGACAAATGAATTGACCCAAGGAAAAAAGGGTACTTTTCTGCTAACAGGAGGGTGGGTGACAAAATTTTAACAGGGGGGAAGCACCATTGAAATTTTATAAGCATCCCTTTTGTTAAAAGTTTGGCCCCGCTTGTTAACAGAAAAGTACCGAAAAAGCGAATCTTGAGGATAAATTTATGAATTAAAGAGGTTAAAAAGATTTTTAAAATACCGTAAATGCTCTAAAATAAGCCCCCCGGCTTATTTTTTTCAAACCCACTCAAAGGGGGGGGGGGGCTTATTTTAGAGCACCGGCTTATTTTAGAGCACTGGCTTATTTTTTCGAACCCTTTCGAAATACCTAGATATATTTTAATATGAAATTTAGGAAAATACAGTAAAAAAATAAAGGGCAAATTTTGCGAAAATCTGCTTTACAATTCCAAAGATTCATCACTAGGGCATGTAAAAATACTAAAATAGGTCTTTTTGCGGAGGCTAAAAATGGTCTGAAAATCAAATAGAAAGCATTTCTAGCTTGATTTGCTTCCAAAAAAGCAACTTTTTCGTTGGGATTTTGAATTTTATATCGGTATGTCGCGGTATTTTTTCATAATCCGCATTTTATCATGAGATCATGACCCATATCATGACCCAAAAAAGGGAGGCTTATTTTAGAGCACCGGCTTATTTTAGAGGAAATACGGTAATGTTTTCTAAACCCATAAAGGTTGCGCATCCGCGCGAGTTGGCTGCGATCAGCGGAGAGCCAGCACGAGTGTACACCGCGGAGAGGAGTCGTGCAGAGCTGACGCGGGAACTGCGGGAACGATTCCGGGGCTGTTAATACTTAATACGCGAATGGAATCTGATCGAATCCATCCAATACAGGAAAATTATGCCAAAATACATAGAAATGTGCCGAATTTATAAATTTTAGGAAAAACAGATGCATATTAGAAATAATAGTATCATAGGGCCTTGGTCGGCAAAATTTTTGCGCCAAAGCTGGCCAATTTATGGTAATATAAAACCGGATCGGAACTTCACACCGTCCCGACCGGATCCAGTCACTTCAGAACCAAAATTACGGTTTCGTTAGGGAAAAACCCGGCACTTACCGGCGCCATTTTCAAAAATTTAAAAAGTTGGACCCAGGTTTTTATGAGTAAATTGCATGATATGCCCTTTTAATATGGAAAATGTACAATATATGTAAGTTGGAGGAATTTTTATATTGCGAATAGAGGGTGTCAACTGCATACCATAAACCATAAGATAGGCTTCATATAGACGATAGAAATTTTTCGCAAATTTTCACTTTTGTTTTATGCATCTGATGAGCTATTAATATTTAATAATTTTTCATGTAATTCATTGCATTTTCATCTATTATGTTAATTTTTACATAATATTTTTATTTTCAAAATAAAAGGCACATTTATTGGAGAGAATACAGTATTACTACATAATATATTCCGATTTTGCTGTCCAAAACTGATCCCAGCCCGCACACATTTTTGGCCAAATGATGGGCTCCATTATCGTCATGTGCCCACCACACTTTGGCCAAGAAGGACTCTGATCCCCATTTTAAGGAATTTTCTTAAATTTATTCCATTTGGCCCTCCAAAAGCGATCCCGAGCCCACACACATTGGGCGCAATCTGCCTGCCCACACACATTTGGCCACATGATGGTGGTGGGCTCTGATCACCGCAAAATGCGATTAATTTATTCGATCCCATGCCCATCCACATCAGGGTTGCGACGGGTAACCTGAAACCCGAAACCCGAAACCCGAAACCCGGCTTTTTTTCCGACCCGAAACCCGACCCGACGATTTTTGGCCCAACCCGAACCGAAACCCGACTTTTGCGAGTGAAAAATTATTATTTTTTATTAAATGGTAGATAGTATCATATTCAATTTTATTGATTTTTGGCATTATGTATGCGATGAAGCACTTTTTTTATTTATTAAAAGGATAAACTCAATAATTCCATTTCCCACAGGGATCACAAATTACCCTGGAAACATGGCAAATGCCATGTTTTTGAAAATTTGCCATGTTTTTTGCCATGTTTTTCAAGTTGCCATGTTTTTAGCCATGTTTTTTGATTTTTGTTGATTTGAGAGAAAAGTTGAAAAAATGACCAAATTTCTTAACAAAATCGTGCCAAAATTCAAAAATTTTCTCCGGCGGCCCCTATCGGGGTCGCCGATATCAACATTACAACAGTGAATTTAAAAAAAAACTGACCAATTTTCTTATGAAAAAGGCTTAAATTTTTAAAATTTTCTCCGGCGGCCCTTATCAGGGCCGCCGGCGCCGTCCCTACAATGAAATTCTTAAAAATGAATGGCCAAAAAAGTAATCAAATTTCTTAAAGGAAAGAGCTGAAATTCTCAAAATTTTCTCCGCCGCCCCCTATCGGTACGGCGCCACCCCGCAAGAAAATGAATCCATTTTAGAAAATACAAACAAAAATGATCAATTTTCATAAGGAGAGAGCCTAAATTTTCCAAAAATTTCTCCGGCGGCCCCTGACGGGACCGCCGCCGCCCCCCTTCAGAAATTGAATTCCTTTTTAAAAAACGAACTTTTAGATAATGAAAAAGCAGCAAAATATGAACGCGTATAATAAATGTTATTATTGAAATTGTTGTAGTCTAAAAAAATTGCCATGTAATTGCCATGTTTTTTGGAAAATTTTGCCATGTAAATGCCATGTTTTTCAGGCAGTTTGCCATGTTTTTCGAGAAGTGAGTTGTGATCCCTGATTTCCCATACTCACCGATCACCGATATGATAAATTTTTTTGGATTTTTTTGGATATCAGAATTTTGCGATAAATTTATTACCCGAAACCCGAAACCCGGCTTTTTTCCGACCCGAAACCCGAAACCCGACCCGAGGATTTTTTGGCCGACCCGACCCGAAACCCGACCCGAAAATTTTGCCGACCCGTCGCAACCCTGATCCACATATTTTTGGTCCTCCATAAGGTGGCAAAAAGGAGTTTTCATTCATTTCTTTTTATTTTTTACATCTTTTGGACAATTGAGGGGCTCTATCCTTAAAAAATCATTTAAAATTTTTTAGAAAAACCAATGTCCTCAATGTTTTTTGTCCCTTTCCTTCTGTTCCTCTCCCTTCTCCAAATCCCCTTTTGGCCCGTTCATGCGAACAAGGTATAGCTATATAATGGTGCTATGTCGTTGAAAAAGTGCCAATTCTACAAATAATCAAAGCAAAGACTAGTATTCTTATACCAAAAGTATTAAACGCAAATTGATGCAGAATTTAATGCTTCTAATATTTTTATTTTTTCGAAATTCGGCAAAAAAAGCTCAATATGTTCGTGAAAAACTTGGATATTTTCCAACTTTATTCGATTTTCAAAAAATTAAAGGTATTAGAAAATAGAGCATATACAATTCTTCAAAACTTTGCCTATTATACTTTTAGTCTAACAAGGTCAGAAAAATTTTATTATCATCATTTCCTATCTATTTTTCCTATAGGCACACATCAAAGCCAAAGCCTCCGCAAAATTTTCATTGCCTGCTGCCAACGGCACCATAGGAGGAGCTGTAAGCAAAGTGAATGGCACGCAACTGCTGAGCGATGCCCTGCTCATGTTTGTGGACGCGGTTGACGAGGACAACGATGGGAGCATGTCGCGCAAGGAAGTGGACATGGTCATCGAACAGCTGGTCAAATCCAGCCGCCATAGAGCAGCAGGGTTGGTTAGACCAGGATCGGGACCAAGACCGTGACCAAAAACAGGGTACTAAAAACAGGACCAAGATCCACAAGACCAAGTCTTGATCTTGTGATCCCGGTCCCAGTCTTGGGTCTTGGTATTGTCTTCGTAAAAATTGGTCTGGGATAATTTGAATATCATATGGTTTTTAATCAAGCAAAACGGTAAAATCCCCTAATAAAAACAGTACCTAAAGCAGACCAAGATCAAACCAAGACTTAGGCTAATCAAGGCCAAATCAAGACCAAGACCTGGTCTTGGTTTTCAACACAATACCAGGTCTTGGCCAAGCGTTGGACTTGGTTTTGTGGTTTTGGAACCGGTCTTGAGTCTTGGTCATGGTTTTGCCAAAATTCCTAACGCCATTTTCCTAACGCCAAAATTCCTAATGGAATTAAGGCCCCAAAATAAGTACATCACAGAGGCAAATTCTAAGATTTTCGGGATAGAATACAAAATGAGTCTAAGAATATCCGAATTGGCCCATTCAAAAAAAGTTATGAGTTATGACCAAGATAATCATTTGTGTCAGGAAAAAGGTCAATACGAGTGATTATCTTGGCTATCAATATTCTTGTATTGGGTCAATTTGATGGACTTATTTTGTAGCTATTTTTCAAGGTTGCGTTTAGGCTGAGTTATCACTTATCACCCTTGGCATCAGTCAAGGGTCGAGTTGTCTGCTGGACTCCATGCCGGCGATCCCGATATGGGCCGTCTGAGAAAATTTTTTTTGACGACCTATGTTCTTATGAAAATTGGTCATCTGCTGTTGAATAAAATCTTTCAAAAATCCAAAAAATAAGGGCAAAATAAGCACAATCTTAGAAATTACATTTGTGATCCTTGCCATAGAGTTGTTGCCTCGTCGGGTTCGGGGCTAGCGAAAGCGGAAGTGCGGTGGACGCTGATTGAGCCACTTGTCGTCACGTTGGTGGGAGGCATTTCCAAGATTGTGGTGGAAATTGAGGAGAACGAGTTGAAGCGGAACCTGTCGAAGGTATGGCCAAGGAATATTTTCGTTGAGGCAAACGAAAATAATAAACTGGTCATAACTTTTTTCTGAAGTGACAAATTTTTCAGATTTTTTTTTAATAGAAAAAAAGTTAATTAAAAAATTCACTACAAATGTTAAATACAAAATTACCCAATGTCCATCCGAAAATAAAGGTGCTATGGCCACTGGAGTCAAAAATTAAATGCTAGGGCATTAAATAAGTGCCAAATTCAAAGGTTTGTCTGAAAATTTTTTAGAACTTGCTAGGCTGGAAATATAAAAAGTCATATATGTGTCTATGTGCAGAATTTTATGCTCTATCTTCTGGTTTTCTTTAGTTTTCGAAATTCGGTTAAGAAGTCCGAAATATTCTCATAAAAACACTATTTTTCCGTATGTTGGGAAAATTTCGAAATTTTTATTCGCTTTTTACAAAAATATAACACCAGGAGAGAGTGCATAAAATTCTTCACAATGGCTTTTTATTTTTGGCCTAGCAAGTTAAAAAAAAGTTTTCGGCCAAGCTTTTGCATTTGGCACTTTTTTACAACCTTCCTAGCATCGATTGGATCAGCATTATTCTTTCACTTTTAGGTGGAGAAGCCGAAAGTTGAAGCCCGTGCTTATATGGTAAATACCAAAAACCCATATAAAATATTTATAATTTACACAATGTATAGAAGGGGATGACTCGCGCCGAGGTGGGCTGTCGATGGGATCGTTGTGCCAGCATGGCGGGTGCCAAGACAAAAGAGTGCCCGAAGCAGTGCAGCCTGGAGGAGTGCGCGGGCAAAGCTTGCATCGAGACTTCATGGCCGAAGGATAGTGTCTGCCAGAATGTCTGTGCCAATTTGACATCGCCGATGACCAGGGTCGAGATCGGATGCCAAAAGGCTTGTGCCGAGGTGGATAATAGTTAAAAAGTTTATACCTCACCCCCCCCCCCAATTTTTTTTGTAAACCATTAAAAACTCTAGCAAAATCACTTAGAAAAAGACCTATCTGATGAAATTTTTAACGCTGAATCAGATTTTGACGCCATTTCGATGTAATGCGTCATCTGACGTCACTTTTTGACACTGATGTCCGCTTTTGGCATCACCAGTTTTTGTCTTCAGCGTCAAAAAGTGACGTCAGATGACGCAATAGGTCAAAATGGAAGCCAGAATCGGTTTCAGCGTCAAAAATTTCACCAGAGAAGTCTTTTTCTAGATTTCTAGATTTTTCGGAAGATTTTTAATATTTTTCAAACGGGGCGATAAACTTAACTATTACCCCCGAAGGTGAGTGCCAGTGTGTTGGGTGCCAAGGCAGGAGGATGTGTGAAGAGTTGCTACAAGAATGAATGCGCGGGCAAAGCTTGCATTGAGATATCATGGCCGGAGGATAGCGTGGAATGTCAGGCGGTTTGCGCCCAGTTTCCGCCGGAGGCGAGCGCCAATTTGGTAAAAAAATACTTTTTTTTAAAAAGTGCAAGGGGGGTCAATGGGGGTCAATTTAAAAAAAAAGTACAAAAAATGACCCCCATTGACCCCTTGTACTTTTTAGAAAAATGCAAGGTTGGGTCAATGGTTGTCACATTTAGGGGTCGAAGTAAAAGGGGAAACAAAATTGAAAAAATTATCAAATTTTTCCATGTAATAGGAGGTATCAAAATTTCTCCGGCGACCCCTATCGGGGCCGCCACTATCTTTTTCATAATAGAGCGCTATTTAAAGAACTTACAAGTTAGTTTGAGTCAAAAATGGCCAATTTCTTAGGAAGCCCGCTCCCCAAAAATCTTTTTATGTAGATGACTCAATTAATCCGAAATAATAATAATTTTTTACTAGGAATTTGGACGATTTTTGGCTATTTTTTAAGAAACTCACATTAGTCTCTGAACCTCACTCCCTTCCCCCTATTTCGGACTTCATAAGACTGACCCCTTTGCACTTGTATGTTGTAAATTTTTATTTTGAGGACATGAGCTACGCATCCTTGAAAATGAACAAGAAGAATGCATTGAACAGTGTCAAGCGCGGATTTGACTCCCTGATGAAGGTCGGAGATGTGAACAAGGACGGGAATGTCACACATCACGAGATCCGGGAACTTGTCTCTCTGCTGAAAAAGGGCACCACGGGGTATACCAAGACCCAAATCGTGATGTTGAAGACTTTGGAAGGAGCATTTGGTCACATCAAGCGTGGTCTGGAGGCATTGGGCCTTTCGAAACCGAATTATGCAAAATGATAAAGGAGCGGTTCTTGGCAAAAATTTGATTTTTTGGCCCGATTTCCTATCATAATTCATAAAAATGGTCGTATTTGATGTGTTTTTCGTAATTTTTTTCTAAAAAGGAATTAAAAAATGAAGGTGTCAAAAACAATTGGGCACTAATCTTTATAACTTGGTTTAAATAAAACCTGAAGAAACCATTTTGTTGGCAAAGAATTGGCTAAAAAGGAGCCTAGGCATGTTTTACTGCCCGATACAAAAAAGTTATGATTAAAACACCATCAATTTGACCGAAATAAGAAAAATTGCGATATTTTGGCCATATTTTTTTTGTAATGTATCAATTACTCATTTTGTACCAAATTTTTACTTATTTTATCAATATTTTTATCAACAAAATTATTTCTCCAGGTTCTGTTTGAACAGCCTTATAGCAAATGGGGCGCCGAATATATGATTTTCTTTGAAAATAACACTGTAATTTACACAGTTTTATTTAAAACAAAATGATTTGAGTGGATTATTATTATCGTATCATCTGTGTGGTACTGGAGCCACCGAAGTCACCACATTTGTCCTTCTGACTGAAGCATTGACGGAAAGCGCCGGCATATTCCTTGCTGAAGGAATACCATCATGGATATTATACTCTTATAGCTTCTATTCACCTGCATAATAGTAGCACCGGGCTAATAGTGCTGTTGGAAATAAGTTGCGCTATGATTGCAATTGGTGAAGTCACATATTCAACGAAGAAAATGTCCAAATTCAGGGGAGGCAAAATGATATTGACGAGCATAATCAACTAAAATACTGTGTTGCCTCTAATAATTCCCCACCTCCCATTAGGAGCCCACCCTCCAATAAACACCCACTCCTCTGAAGAAACTCTTGTGGAATCCTCTAATAGACCCCCCTCACCAATGAGGTTGAAAAATAAGACCCCGTGGGGTCCTAATAGTTTTTACAGTAATTATTTTTCTATAGAATAAAAATAATAAATTAATAAATGAAAATTAAAGATCGGACTTCTCGGTTGACAGAACGGTTATTTGGGGTAAATTGAACGAACAATCTTAGATTTTTCAATTTTCTATTCAAAATCGACCGACCAAAGAATTTTAAAAACTGAGCAAAAAATTAATTTTGTCATAAAAAACAATTTTTTTAAATTTTTCTCAACCTTAGACCATCAGACAGCACGCTATATTCGTTAAAATTTTCAACCGATACAAAAAAAGCTAATTTAAATTTGCAAAATAGACCATTTTTAGTTGAAAAAAAGAAATTAAATTTTCAACTAAAATTCTTCCATAAATGTAATTTTCTAAATAAATAATTCGGTTTTACCCAAAAAAAAATTTTTTGATTAATTTCGATTTCGGTTTTTCAGTTTTTTTAACCAATAATAAAATGAAGGGGAAACACTTTTGACCCACCAAAATTTGAACAATTCCAATTGCCATAATAATGCTCAACGAAACCATAAGCCTTTTGTTCTTGGACGATACTAAAATTCCCAAAAAATAAAATAAAATTAAATAAAATAAAAAATGAAATTACTTTGCGACGATTTTTTGCAGAAAATAATCGCCCAAATCAGCGCATAACACAAAACTTCGGCCGTGTAAATGAACTGGGTTTTAAAATTGGTGAAATTCGCAGTTTCCGGTTGACGTGCCGGCTCCCCAAAAGCGCACATCTCTGGTCTAATTGTGTACAAATTAATAATTTTTATAAATAATGTTGCATATAAATATAATTAAGTGCCAAGTTATCCTATGTCAGCACCTCTGAAAATGTCCCTTTTCAAACAAAATTTTTTATATCCCGCTTTGCCATCAATTTTATAAGAGAAATTATATTTTTTGCTTCGATCAAATTCGTGTTTATTATCTATTTACTATATGTATTTTTTGTTATCAAAATATATAAATATTTATTTATTATTTTTTTGCAAACTTGTCCCAATGTAGACTTGCACCATAATACGCAATAATTATGCTGATCATTGTTGCTGCCAAAACGATGGCAATCAGAAGCTTGAACATAATAAATTTCCCGTGTGATTTATACCTGAAAATAAAAAAGTTATTTTTGAAATGAAAAAATGTTGGCGACGTTTAGCCAAATTTATGTGGCAATTACAGCCATGACGTCGAGTCGTTAAAAAGGTCCATTAAGTCCTTTGGAAAATTTTTTAGACCTGTTAGATCAAAAAATAAAGTCAAAATTATGCAAAAAATGTTGAAATTTCGTCCGTCCTAGCCTCAAATTCATCTATGCATCCACATTCATCCCTAATATTCAATTTCGATTTTAATAAGTGATCCCATTCCCACCCTCTTTTTAGGAGGGAAATGGGCCAATTTGCCGCGAAGGATGTTAATCAATTTGCCGCGAATTTTTTCAATTTATTTTTGAATTTTATTTTTTCAAAAAAACTATTTTCTGAATCGGAAAAACAAAGGCTTAGGTATATTTTTTTAAGAAAATCCGAGAAAACTCAATTCTATGAAAATTTTTGGAAAAATTTTTAAAATTTTTGGAAAAATTTTCACAGAATTCCCAGTATAGTATGCATTTGGAATAAAAAAAATTTTCCCCTTCGAGAGGGTTTGAAAAAAATAAGCCAGATGGCTGACTTATTTTTAAAAAATACGGTAAATTTTATTTCTTGAGGGTATCCAAGCATTTTCAGTCAAATTTTCAATAAAGGCTCAAAAGCAAGATTATTTTTGGTAATCGGTGCTATGTCGTTTCTAAAAAACCGCCAAAACCCAAAAGCTTCTCTAAAAACTTTTTAAAGCTTGCCAGGTCAAAACTTCTCGCAACAAAGTTATGCAGAATTTGATGCTCTATCTTCCGGTATTTTTTGTTTTTTAAATTTCGATCAATAAGCTCGAAATATACCCTAAAAACTCCAATTTTCGATATTTTCGAAAAATTTCAATTCCAAAAAATAAATATACCAGAATATAGAGCATAAAATTCTGCGCAACTTTTTCGCTGGAAGTTTTGGCCTAGCAAATTTTTAAGTTTGTGGAGGAACTTTTGGGTTTTAGCGATTTTTTTGCTCTAATTTCTTCCCATCATCAAAAGCTCTGATTTTTTGATGATTCACACCGATCGTCGATCCCGTGATCATCCACATACTTTTTGGCGTTAATTGGCCAAAAAGTTATTTTATTCGTATTTTATTCAAGCCAAATATTTCCAAATGTTTTATTTTTTGTTTTTGCTGTTTTTCCTTTCACCCATCCACAAATTCTTCCAAGTTGCGAATGTGGTATAAAAAATTATTATTATATTTTTTTATTAAAATGATTAGGGATCGGATTTTTAGTTGCTAAAAACCTAAAAATAGTTAACTATTTTAGGTTTTTACCCCAAATTATTGTTAAAAGCCAAAAAAGGGCCAAAATAGTTTTTTATACCATTTTTATTGCATTTTTATGAAGGAATTTTGGCCCAAAAAAGGTCCAAAAATATCTTTAAATAAAATCCAAAATATCTTTAAAACATTTAAGATAACATTTAAAATGTTCTCTTAAATGTTATATTAAAATTTAATATTGTTTGTTATCTTAAATCTTTAAAATGTTATCTTAATTTAAAATGTTATCTGTTATCTTTCTTATCTTTAAATTAAAATTCAAAACCATCTAAAAACACATGTTTTTTGTGCATATTTCGCTAAATAAAGGAAAATAAAAAAATAGTTTACAAACTAAAAATCCGGTCCCTATTTAAAGGGTGCCGATGAAGTGGAGTGGCCGAAGGACGGGTGTTCCAAGGGTCGGGCCAGAATGAAGTGTACGAAGGGTGGTGCGCAAATGATGTGTCCGACGAGTGCCAAGCAAACGGATCACGCCTCGATGGAATGGCTCAACCCATTTCGTGACCCCCAAAAAGAGTGGCGAATGGGTCGCGCCACAATTGAGTGTCCGAAGTAAGATTATTAGGATCAGTGGTCCCCGAATCTGTCCCCGCGGGTATCCGCAGTCCCTTATCCCCGCCCCGATGGAATCCCCAGTCCCCGTCCCCGATTTCCTGGGTTTCCCCGACCATGTCCCCGCGGATACCCCAGTCCCCCGAACGGTTCTCCAATCCCCGGTTCCCGCAGTGTAGTTGACCCAAAAAGGGGACAATGTGGCTAGTCTGACCTAAAATTTTTTGTTAGACTTGTTAGACAAAAAGTATGAAAGGCAAAATTGTCCAGAATTTTATGCTGATTCGAATGTTATTTTTATTTTTTTCGAAATTCGGCCAAAAAATTCAAAATTTTTCCGAAATTCCGAAAAACAGGATTTTTAGGGGATATTTTGAACTTTTTGGCCGGATTTCGAAAAAATAAAAATACGATTCGAATCAGCATAAAATTCTGAACAATTTTGCCTTTTATACTTTTTGTCTAACAAGTCTAACAAAAAAGTTTTAGGCCAGAATGGCCACATTGGCTACTTTTTTTAACGACCCAGCACCGCTATATCCCAGTCCTTGTCCGCGCATTTTCCCCGACACAGTCCCCAGGGGATCTCGCTCAAAGTTGTGCCGGATGATCCAAAACCCGATATTTTTATTAATCCGAAACCCGAAACTCTACCCAACGATTCGAATTATTGGAAAACGTGCACAGCGGCCCAGAAACAGGGCCGCCGGAAAAAATGTTGAAAAATTTGGTTTTTTCTCGAGATAATTTATCATTTTTTTCGTTAATATGACCGAAAAAGTTGCAAAATTTTCTTAACAACACATTGTTTTTTCCTAAAAATTTCTCCAGCAGTCCTCGTCCCCGACTCCCATCCCCGAGAGGGTCGTCATTAGTCTCTATCCCAGCGGAGATCCCGTTACATGAAGAGCTCTTTCTATCCCTAGTTCGGAAGCTCGAATCAAATGGTCAAAGGATTCCGCCGAAAAGGAGTGGTCCAACGCCAAAATGGAATGCCCGCAGGGTGGCGTCACCGGTAGGGGACATCTGAGTGTGGCCGTTTGAGTGTGGAGGCTAGAAAAAAGGTTACAACTAATAAGATAAAACGCAATTTAGAAAAACGAATTTGGTGTCATTAGCTAGGCCTAAATGTCTGCTATAAAAATGAAAAAGAGATCATCACGATTGGCCAAGTGAGAAAAAAAGTTATAGCCAAATTAAGTATTAAAATCGTGATTTTGGCCAAAGATTTGGCCATAATTTTTTTCTCACTTGGCCAATGCGGATGATCTCTTTTGCTTTTTTATAGCAGACATTTAGGCCTATCTAATGATACCAAAATTGTTTCTCTAAGTTGCGTCTGAGCTGAGTTATAACCTTTTTTCTAGCTTCCACACTCAGACGGCCACACTCAGATGTCCTGTTTCAGGCGTCACGATGGAGTGTTCGAAGGTTGGCAGCAAGATGGATTTGTCGATGAGTGGCCTAACAACGGAGTGGTTGAGGACGGGTGTCAAGATAAAGTGTGAGCGGAGTGGCAAGAAAATGGAATGTTCTAAGGAGAGGTCGGAGGATGAAATGGAGTGTTCGGAGGGTGACGTCAAAATCAAAATCCGGTGTTGGAAGGGCGGTATCCAGATGGAGTGGCCGGAGGGTCGCGCACAGATGGAGTGGCCGCCAAAGGACAGCGATTGATAGGGATTTTCATACTTTTGATAATTTTTGAATGGGTAAACCCATGATAATGGCTATTTTGGCATTTTATTACTAGTATCTGATAAAGGTATTCTTCAGATTGACACTCTGTATCCATCAATTATATATATTTCTTTTTTCATAAAAAGAATGTATTATCATTCTGATTTAACGTAAATGAAAACGTAATCCTTTTATCAGGGCTTCCAGAAGTATTTTTTAAAAAGATTTGTCCTTTTTTAGAGGGGTCTTAATCTTTAAAATTTTAAAGGTTTTAAAGATTTTTACTTTTTTGGACCAAGGGTGTGCTTTTGTACTTTTTGGATTTTAGAAAAATTTTATGCAAAAATTGACCAATTTTCTTAAGGTAAGGTTTTCAAAAATTTCAATCTCCGTCGTTTGGTGCCGTTAATTAGAGGGAGTACTGATCCATTTATTTTTTTACCTCGAGTTAGGAATAAGGCCAATTTATGAAACGGACAAAAACATTATGCCAATATATGCTAAATTTTGAGTGTATTACAACCACTCCACTAGATCATTGCACACGGTGTTCCCGACTCAACGAAAATGTGCGTCAGAGAAAGAGAAAAAAGACAGATCGCCAACGCCAAAATACTTTAAAAAATTGAAAACTAACAGTCGAGATCCTATATTGGAGGAAAATAAAACCTAATTGTTGTTTCATATTTAAAAATTTACATAAAATTATTTATTGGCATAATGTTTTTTCGTTGTAATAATTTTCGTTATTTACATCTTCAAACGAGTCGAGGCAAAAAAATTAATGAATCAGTAGACCAACTAAGTTATCATAATGAGAGCCCGGATTTTCAGTTGTTAAAAACCCAAAAATAATTAACTATTTTAGCTTTTTACCCCAAATAGTTGCTAAAAGCCAAAAAAGGCCAAAATAGTTTTTATATTTTTAAAAATATCTTTAAAATGTTTCAAACCCATCTAAAACATGTTTTTCGTGCATATTTCGCTAAATAAATGAAAATAAAAAAGTTTATAAACTAAAAATCCGGGCTCTAATCATAATGATAGACACAGAGAACAGAGGTACAAAACATACTATCCCTATCTAGATCTAAACTATCTTTTCGTCTTATCAAAGATGAATGTTGTTCCTGATCACTTATCATTACTCCATTTGATCAGAATATGCTCAGTTTGTAATCCCGTTGATCGTAATCGTTGGTTTTTGGCGCTGGCGCCGCGATTGCGACCAAATCGGTGCCCGGCGACACGGTGAGCCCGTTCATGGCGTAAATGATGGATCCGGATGCGTTGGCCTTCATCTCCGACAGGGTGGCACCTGTGGCCGGGTCCACGATTCGGCCAATTCGCTGGCCAAATTTCTGAGAAAATAAAATCCAAATTTGAAATTCCAAAATATAAATTTTTAAAAGGAAAAATATATTTAAAAAAATCAATGAAGTTGCCAAAAAAGTATAACGATGGAAAAAATTCGAATTAATAACGTTAAAAATCTTGCTAATTCTTTTGGCAAATAAGATCATAATGGAATAAGAGTCCAAGAAATTTTTTCAAAACTTCCTTTTCAAAAATATAAAAGCAAATGGGATGCAAAAAATTATGCCCACTTTTTTAATTGCTATTAAAATTTTTGAATTCCGAAAAAAATTTTTACGGGAATCCTGAATTTTTTTTACTATCGCATCCAAATCTCCCGACTGTGAATTGTTACGGCTTACACATGCGCCATTATAAGTAATTTATATTAAAAAAAATTCTAAGTAGCGTCAAATTCTAACGTCAGGTGATGCATTATGTCGAAATAGTCGTCCGAATCGGATTCAGCATCAAAAATTACCAGAGGGAAGTAATTTTTCTATAAAATGAAAATTTTTTGCGTTTGGAGGGTAAATTGTGGATAAAAAGTGCCAAATTTGGATTTTCATATATGAAATTGGTCCCCATTTTCTCACCACTTTGTCGTTGACCTGGAACTCGGGGTACCAGAACCCGGTGTCGCGGCTCTGCTGTACAAATCCGCACCAAACAAATTCTGTCGGCGAAGCGATCGGACAGTTCTCGGGCCAAGAATCACCGATCTGATCGGCATCGATCATGTCCAGATGGGCCATTGCTCTGAGCAGTCGGTGCGCCTCGCAAATGCCGGCCGATTGGTCGCGGGACCCTATAGGGGTCGAATAATTCCAAAAAGGGATGAGCCAGGTTTCGAACTTAATAGGTAAAGATATTATCTACCATATTACCGTATTTTCTGTATTAAGTTCGCCCCCACCCCTGCACCCCCTCCCTCCTCTGGAGAGGGGTTGAAAAATAAATCCCCCGGGCCCTAATACAGGAAATACAGTATACTATATAAAAATATAATTTTATGCATTCTTTTTCGTCAATAATTATTACAAAAAAATGGATTAAAACACTTTTGAATGAATGATTCAGAAACCATTACGAAAAACAAAAGAATATTTTCAATATTTTCAAAATTGGAGCCCTGATCAATCATAAAATTGTCTATAATTATGGCTTGATCATTTTAAATGAATAAAATCGGGTACAGAAGGGACCCCTTCTATTGTTTCAACGTCCTTCCAGTGGAGCCCTTCTATTAGAGGGGTTAAAGCTGAAATTTTTTAAGGGTTTTAGCAAAAGATAAAAAATAAATTTTAACGGTTTTAACTTGCTGCCACTGTTAGTATCAACATTATGTTCGACAAAAATTCCTTAAAATTATTTTTTTCTTCAAAAATATCAATTTTGGATTAATATATCCAATTATATAGGGAGTTCAAAAAGCTAATATTCATAAATGCTTTTGAGGAAATGGTTCATCACCATAGGGGCCTAATCAATTAGAGGGGACTCCTTCAATTAGAGAGAATATGGTATTAAAGAAAATCAACTTTCACAAATTTGGTACATCTTCTTTCCAAATAGTCTCTAATGATAATTACAATATTGGTTAATCCCTCGATTTATCCTTCATAAAATCTTAGATTTTGCTATTTTTACAAATGCCGTAAAAACTGTATTAGACCCTCCGGGGGTCTTATTTTTCAACCCCTCTTCAGAAGGGGGTCTATTACAAGGAGGGAGGGGACTTAATACAGTTTTTACCGTAATCCTGGCTTTTTGCCCACCATGCTCTCCGCACTCCACCAGGATTGCCGGGATGTTCATGCGCATGGCGGCCGCGTGACTGTTCCCGATTCCCGTCATTGATGTAATCGCCGTAGATCACATATTGCATGCCCATTGAATGGGCCAGGGCTCTAAATCAAAAATTTTATAAAATTATTAATTTTTGATTGATTAATGATGCACCAAATAAGTATTTTTATAACGTTATCAATTTCCAAAAATTTTTCAAAAATTTTATTATTTTTCTGCATTTTAAGCCACTTTTTTGATAGATCTCTTTTATCTCTATTCCACGTTAAATTATGGGGTTTTGGATTTGGACGCCAGACTTCAATTAAATAAATTTTTTTAATTTTTGTGATTATACCATTTTAAATTTACTCAAATAAATAAAAATTAAGAATTTATTTAAAAATGGTTTGTAAGAATTATGCTTTATAACGATTTTCTAAGATATAACGATAATATTGCAATAATAAAAAATAAGCAATATTTTATGCAAAAACCGAAAATTTCCCTCAATTTCCATTAGGAAATTAACCAACACAAGTAGTTAACCCACAGGTTTTATCCCGGCTGGCAGCAATTCGACACCCTTTGAGGTGTCGAGTTACGCCGCCCGCCCATACCTATAGGACCCTTTTGGCGGTAAAATTCAAAGGGATCAGACGGGGGTCCGGAGTGCCTAAACCTTTAAGACCATTTTGGCGGCTTTTGTCAAAAGATAATCGGTGATCTCCCATCTCCTCTCCCCTTCCTCCTTTTAAAGGTGTTAGGTTACATTAGCTCAAACCCATGAGAGCACTTTAGCGACTTTTATCAAAGTGATCAACCCTCGTCCCCAAACTTGGAAAGTGATCTTTGAACACAAACAAAATTCGTAATATGATCTCAACATTTTTTGAATGTTTCTGGGTCATCGGACAAAGAAACTCAAATACGAATTGGGCGCCATCCACCCCAATTTTTTGAGTACTATTATAAACAAATACGAAAAATGGATGATGGGGGAAGGATTATGGAGTGGTTGCGGGGGG
>LDKF01000918.1:41203-55018 GCA_001026735.1 Rotylenchulus reniformis
TGTTTCAAAAACCCCTCAAACTGTACCAATCGGTTCCGAATGCCCTCAAAAGCTACTGATTGTTTCAAAAACCCCTCAAACTGTACCAATCGGTTCCGAATGCTCTCAAAAGCTACTGATTGTTTCAAAAACCCCTCAAACTGTACCAATCGGTTCCGAATGGTCCATAAGGCTTCCAAAGAATTATAATTGATTTAGAATTGATTTTTTTTGCTTATTTAAGGATTTTTTTTCTGATAGAGAGTAAGTAATGGTAAAGTGCGCAGTGTGTACTTTGAGTTTGACCGGGGAAGATGGTATGATGGAAGCGGTATCTCTTTGTGCCAGTCCCCGCAATTGTGGCCATACTTTTCACCACCAGTGTCTTTTAAACTCTTTGAACAACTATATGCACTGTCCCAAGTGTCGTTCACGTTGTAGTTTAAATTCGATTCGGCGAATATATCTCGACGACGACGACGACGACGACAGTGCGGACACAGGACTGACCGTACAACAGATTATGGAACAACTACAGGCCTCAATTCAAGCGGATCAGGGAGTAGTGGACATACAGGAAATGGAAGTCGGACATGAAGGTCTTAATGGGTCTGGAGGGGAAGGAGGATAAAATTTTCGATATTTTTGTACACTCAATTTTCAGAAATCGTTTACGTTCAGCAACAACCTGAACAGCTGGTTGCCGCACAACAACTTGAGCAACAAATCGATCATGGTGGTGTCGCTGAGCAACCGATTGTTGCAGAAGCACCGGTGATTTAAAAAATATGTTGAGATTTTTGGCCAATTTGACCCATCAAAATAATTTTTCACAAAAAACCCGCGGAGAGGGGTCCCTTATTTTTGACAAGGATTCTATTAAGGGATTTCAAATTTTTGAATAATTTATCTGAAAATTGCCTGAAAATTGTAAATATTCGATTCATTTTTGGTCTACGAATGAGTTTGGTTTTCATGATTCAGGTTCAAGCGAGTTTTCATCTCAACGCTTTTTCGGCAATGAGAATGAGAGGACTATCACCGACACGGGAATTGGAGCAAGTGAGTTATAAAATATTCATCAAACAGCTCATTTTCGGAATCAATAATTTGGCCAATAAAATAAAAATAAACAGACTAATTCAAGATTAGACTCTTGACCATCTAGTGGGTTTTCAGACCGTAGGAAAAATGGTATCACATTTGTCAGTCAAAAAAACGAATAAATCATTAAAAAAAGAAATATATTTGAAAGGTACGCCAAAACCACCAGAAACACCAAGAGAAAATCCGCAATGGAAGAATTGGCAAGAAAGGCAAGAAGAAAAATAAAACGGGATCCCAGAAGAAAAAGGCACGCCTGACAAAATTGTTAGGCCAGCTTAACATCAATTGATGTGTTAAGTGCCCTAACAATTTAAAATTACGGAAATTTTTAAAAGGATTTCGCTGGCCGATATTTTTTATTTACAGATTTAATAAAATTGAAAAATTTTACAAAAATTTCCGTAATTTAGGCTGATCGGCATTCTCGACTGTAATTCATTCCAAGACACTATTACTCATGAAATGCTTTTCTCTTAATTTAAATTCCGATCATTGATTTATAATGACTGATCAAATCACATCAATTTCGTATGCTCATTAACCAATTATATGATGATTTTGTAATTCGGCGATCAATTTTTGTTGGTTTCCTGTTTTTTAAATTAAATTCGATTTTGGTAATTTCCTTCAATTTGGGACGATGCATAGCCGTTCTTAGTTCGTAGATCGTTCTGGATGGTTTATCCCGATAAGGAGCGAGACTCAGACTTATCAAATGTTTTTTCACATGAAATATTTTCACATTACCTTTCCCATATATTCATTAACAAATAAAGTAGACCCGGGTAAGTCATTAAACTGCGTCCTCGGGTTTGGCTAACCCAAAGGGTGGGTCGGACCCTGATCGGGTTTGGCTAACCCAAAGGGTGGGTCGGACCCTGATCGGGTTTGGCTAACCCAAAGGGTGGGTCGGACCCTGATCGGGTTTGGCTAACCCAAAGGGTGGGTCGGACCCTGATCGGGTTTGGCTAACCCAAAGGGTGGGTCGGACCCTGATCGGGTTTGGCTAACCCAAAGGGTGGGTCGGACCCTGATCGGGTTTGGCTAACCCAAAGGGTGGGTCGGACCCTGATCGGGTTTGGCTAACCCAAAGGGTGGGTCGGACCCTGATCGGGTTTGGCTAACCCAAAGGGTGGATCGGACCCTGATCGGGTTTGGCTAACCCAAAGGGTGGGTCGGACCCTGATCAGGTTTGGCTAACCTAAGGGTGGGTCGGACCCTGATCGGGTTTGGCTAACCCAAAGGGTGGGTCGGACCCTGATCGGGTTTGGCTAACCCAAAGGGTGGGTCGGACCCTGATCGGGTTTGGCTAACCCAGAGGGATGGGTCGACTTTTGAAAAGTTGGTCAAGGCCAAACGATCATCAAAAATCAACTTTTCAAACCCAAACGGCCCTCTTCAGGGCCACAATCAGACAAATGGCAGTGGTGACAATTACTTTATTTTTATCGTATAAACTGTTCTTTTTATTTCATTTATTTTCACTTGTTTTGTTGTATACAAATAATCCAAAAGAATTTGATGAATTTTTATGTTTTATTATGCCCATTATATTTCTTGAATTCAGTTCAAATTTTTATTATCTCCAATGAATAAATGGCAAAAATTGCTAAAAAAATTATAAATATGGTATATTGAAGGGATGTAAAAGATGTGATGAGATGTTAGAAACAGATCAAATGATTCACAAGAATACGAGAGATGTGCTCAATAGAAAAATATAGCAAATGGGTTCAATTTTCAGTGGGTTCAGAATTTTCAGTGGGTTCACAATTTTCAACGAGTTCAATGTTTGGACCTAAATAGTGGTAGAATTCACACTCGGTCTTACATTCCTCACAAATTACAATGGTACTTCGATGAAACATTTGTAATGCGCAAAAGTAGCAGAGGTTCTTATGTCCACAAACTATATTTCCAAACTCGGGTGTACGAATTAGACATATTCCACAGGATAGTCTCTCATGCACTTTAACCCCCAATGGTACCTCCTCCACAGTCATTTTTGCCAGCTCCAGCGACTGCTTCATCATCCGGTCCATCTTCTTCTTCAAAGCCGCATTCTCATCCTTCAAGCCTTTCATCTCCTCTTTCATGGCATTCATCTCCAGGCGTGTCTCACTGCGTACCTGACACATCATGTCGAACGCGGTCGCCCTGCAATGGTCTTCGATTCTGATTTGCTCGAATTCGAGCTGGTCCTGGCGGAACTCGATTCTGCTTCGCAACTGAACGAACGCCTCGTTGATCATGGCTCTCGCCTCTTCTGAAATAAATTGCGCTTTCATTCTTTTCCAAAACTTTGTCATTTTTCTAACGAAAAGAATTCCATCCTCCCCTCCCCAAAAAACTAAAATGATCTCATCTGAAAGTTTTCAGCATCTTTTGCTTTTTACAGGTTAATAAATAGTCTACCCGTGTTGGACTCAGTGGAAGAAGAAGAAGAAGCCGCGGAAGTCGATGGAATAGAAGATGGTGCCGAAGCAATGCTCTCAACTGCGTAGCCGGCATAAAGCTGGGCGACAGTTGAGCCGGTTTTCGCCAGGTTTTCCATGTCTTCATATCTTCGCTTCCTGCTCTTCTCAATCCGTTGGCAATCAGACGCTTGCTGGGCTAGCAACTTCTGCCGTTCAAGCTGAACAAGGTCTTTGACCAAGATCGGGCCCACAATAGGCGACTGCGTTGGTTTGTACTTTTGATCCTAAAGTTTGCACCATTTTGCACAACTCCAAATTAGCAGGAAATTTTACCTTTGCCGCGACGTGACCTTCCACAATATCGACCCGGGCAGCTGTGTTGATGGCCAAATTTCGGATGGATGAAATGTGATTGCGAACCCGTATTTCGGACAATTCGAGAGTTCGAAGTTTGGCGCTGAGCAATTCAAGCTCATACTTGGCTTGGTTGGAAGAAGTCATTTCGGAGCAGAGTTTTAAGAGATTTGGTGCTAAACTTAAAAAATAATAGGGAAAATGGATGAATGGAGATTATGAGAGAAAAATGACAACAGGAAAATGCAAAAATCACTGAGCGACTCTCGATCTCATCCTTTCTTTTATACGCATCTTATCGGCGACCAATTGACTCGGAATGACCTTTCATCGGCGAGAGCAAAGAAACAATCCCGAGGAATTGCCTAATCCGGCAATCTTCCGTTTATTTGGGACAAAGGAAATGCCGAAAATTGTCTCCAATTATTTGATTAGTGAAAGGTTCTGACCTTTCGGCGAGAGTAAAGAGGGAAAAATCTCGAGAAATTGCCTAATCCTCATCCCTTTGTTAATTAAGCCAAAGGGAATTGCCGAAAAAAATCGTCTTCCAATTATTTGATTAGTGGAAGGTCCTGACCTTTCGGCGGGAGCAAAGAGGAAAAAATTCTCGAGGAATTGCCTAATCTTCATCCTCCTGTAATTTAAGATGAAGGAAAATGCCACCAAATTATTTACGATTATTTGATTAATGAAGGGTTCTGACCTTTCGGCGAATAAAAAGAGGGGGAATTCTTAAGGAATAAACCAATTCGCATTCTCAGAAAGATTAATCAACGATAAAAGCGGATCCTTTTATTTCCAAAAATGCAAAAACACATCTCAAATTGCAAGGTTTCTTTCATGCGATCAAATTTTCATCTTCTTTGGCGGAGCCAAGACATCGGTCGCTCGAATGTTCACATTCACACATTTGTCACAGAGATCAAACTTGACTTGCACTTTTTCACCTCGGCGCTGAGTTGCCTCGGGATTTTTGTAGAGAGCATCAGCACAATCTAAATTTAGGAATAAAATTTTATGGACAGAACTAAATCTCTACCGTCGCAAAGGCGGAAGGTCAAAATAAATTTGTGCTTGACCAATTTCCAGAGGCATTCAGTCTTGGGCTTCTTTGCAGGGATTTTCATCAATTCCTCCGAAATTTGTGCATCGGTCTTCATTTCCTGAGTAGCATTGATTTCTTGAGAGGAGTCCATATTTGATGAAATTTAGCGGAAGAATGGGGAGCTATGAATTGAAAATGAATGAAGAATGAATGAATGAATGATTCGAGATTAAACTGATCTGGAAAAAGGGGGCGTGGCCTAATTTGATCATGCGTAGCTCAATTGTCTTCCCTCAAATCATTCGAATCATTTTCATTTTTATAATCATTTTCATTTTTTCATTTCTCGTCCTTCCCTCGCTCAATTTTTAGCTCTACCCGAAATAATAATGGTCTTGGTCAGTGAAAAATGCGCTCAAATCCTCAAATGCAAAGTTTCTGCCCTCCGAGATCGCCTCAACCATCCTGTTGATCGAGCTCGCGTTCTGGCCAAGCTGGACGGACGCATGGTCCGTACCACCTATGAGGATCGGAACGGCTTCAAAAAGACATTTACCATCGGAGGACTGACTCAACAAGGAGCGGACGCCCTAATGGCCTATGGACGTTTGCCACGTCCATTTGCCGTTTGTGTAGCAGCATATTTTTACACACGACACAGGATCAAGGTAAAATAAATTTCATATTCAATGAATTCAGTGGAGGTTAAGCTTCACCACCCTTATCATGTCTGCGTCATCGAGCGATTCCCTGTCGGAGCTGAAGACCGCTACTTTCCGATGGAACTTTTGGAGATAGTGGAGGAATCCTCTGCGCCTTCTCTACCCGATTGGCTCGGCGGTTCACTCTTCAGAGAGATTTCTGATAAGAGGGAAAACTCTGACGATGATGATGATGCATTTAACCAAGGAAGAGACGAACTGAGCCAAGATACTGAACAACTAACATGGTGAATTTGCAAATACTTCTTTGTCACACGCATATCCTTGTCACACATGCGCACACTCCACGCGCGCGCGCACGCGCATACCTATTAAATGTGTCATTTTTGTTAAATTTAACGAAAAATTGCTAATTTTACACCATTTTCATCTTTATTTCCTTAATGTTGAATGCAAGTTCATCTTCCATTCCTTAATATTGCACATTTTCTATCCAAAAATGACATCTCCTCCTCCTTAATTTTACATGCATATGCATCTTCTAAAGCTTAATATTGCCAATGTTATCTTCATTTCTTTAATTTTGCATGCAAGTTTATCTTCTATTCCTTAATATTGCACTTTTCTACCCAAAACAGACATCTTCTATTCCTTAATTTTGCATCTAATTGTATCTTCCATTTCTTAATTTTACACATAATTGTATCTTCTTTTTATTAATAATACAAATCAAATGGAATGCAAAAATAAATGTTGACATACAATTAATCATTTGGTTCGGGTTTGATTACAATGTGGCCAAAATCAAGAACTTTGAATGTTGATGGATCAACAATTCCTTTACAAACGATGGGTTTGTACATTTTATTGAGAGTGGAAGAATGGACGGAGCCTAACTTGATAGATGGGCGTAGGAAATTGGGATATTCAATATTAATGGGATCTATCTCTCCAGTAGTGGCGTATTTCAGGACTCGGCTCTTAAAGTTCTCGTATCTAAGCCCTTGCCCATTGATCACATCATGCGACAAGGTCATGCTAAGATTATGAAGTAATTCAAGGTTAGTTTTCTCGGAAGAAAAACATACCCGCGTATTTTCAACACGTGCTCACATTCCGCGTTCCCCGGGGCTCCCTTCTTTCTCAACTTCAGTCCGTATTGTTTACACCCGCCAGACACATACTCCAAAATTTGGTGCTAAAATTTGAATTCCGTTGACATGGCGGTTATTTTTAATTTTAACTTACATCCGCGAACTCATCCGTGAATTGGCCCAAATGGGGGCTAAATTTATAAACTAAAGTAAGGTTTTTTTGAAAACCAACCTCAATTTATTCCTTTGGAGTAAATCAAGGTTAGCTTTATATTGAAAATAAAAACTGAACCTAACTCCAAGGGGTTGGTGTTCTCCGGATGCACGTAGATCAAGCAGTCCGTGTCAGTGTAAAGCAGGGTGCAACCCGGTGTTTCCGCTACCTTCTGCATGGCTTTGAGAAGGAGCAATCTCGCCTAAATTTTAATTGTAATATTTTTACTGACCAAATAAAAATATACAGCAGAAGTTGTGAATAACGAGATGACAATGTTTGAGCAGGCATGTTCCTCAACCTAATATAAAATAAGCCATGGTTAGCTTTTTAGGACAAAAGAAACCTACCCATTCCTTATTCTTCTGGTAGCCTACAAGGATGGTCTCAGGTGTCAACTCGTCAATCGAACAGACTTCGATTGATCGGTCATTGAGGTATTGGCACAACTCCGCTGGGTCATCCATGACCACACTTTGAGAGAGCCCAAAGTTTTTCAAACTGAATCTGCCCCCTAAATCAATTAGTATAAAATTGTAATCCTCAGCAAAACATACATAGGTTGTTAACGGCTAATTTGGCCAGGGCTCGCTTGCCAGGATTTCGCGCCATCTTTGTCGGGTCAATTTCAAAACCGAATTTGTCCAAACACCTAGGATTATAAAGTAATCCGAGGCTAGTTTTTCTCAAAGAAAAACTCACTCCTGGATGAATTCCGCTTCCATTGCCGCGTTCCCGGCAATACCCTTCTCGAAACCGGAGGCTTCGATCTTCTGCTTGATGAACTCCCTCATGTAAGGGCGGAAGATTTTGTCGTCGGACCGCTTGTAGTTCAGAACGCGGTAGAGTTCCGTGACCCGGTAGCCCTTCGCCAGAGCGGCGTCCAATTCCATTGATGTGCATGTGGTGACCTAGAATTATGAAGTAATTCAAGGTTATTTTTCTCGAAAGAAAAAATACCTAAGAATATTCAATATGAAATTCTAAGGCTGAATTTTTATTTAACTAACCCATCCACGCTCCCTGTCATTGTGTCTGCAGCTGTAGTTCTTTTGCACCGCTCCCTCCGGGAATTTCCGGGCACATTTCATGCATAATGGAAAGAGGAGACGGTCATCGACTCGGACAGGCAACACAGGGATGTCGATTTTTCTTGGAGGTACCACAAATGCCTTGATGAGCGCTAGTCGGTAGGGGTTGTGTTTGGGAGAACTCCANTTTTTTTTTGTACAAAAAACTTACCAAAACAGGTCAACACGGCCAACTTTCTCACGAAGAAACTTGAGTCTTTTGGCATCCATTTCTCGATTTATCCCTGCCATTTTGCCGTTGTTCATGATCTCTGTATCGTTGGGGTAGCAAACAGGGCACGAGTGCCACACACAACCTTTGAATATTCAAAAGTTTGCGGTTTTTGTCAAGAAAAAAACCTACCATGCACTTCCACTCCATAGGGCTTGTTTCCTTCTTCAACCCATCCGTCCAATTTGTAGTTTCCGACCCTCTTCTCGCCTTGCGGCGTATAAGCATGCTGGACATTGCATTTCTTCTCAAAGGCGTACCAATGCAGGAAGCGAAGTGCAAGCAAGCTTTGGTTGTCGCTGTGATCATAACCCCTGTCGCTCACAATAGCCAGCTTGGCTGCTTCCAAATGGTTAGTCCGGAAATGCTTCATACATGCAGAAGCGATGGTCATGCATTCGCGGAGGACGTCAATTCCGGTGTGAGGAGTCTTGAAGAATGGCCTGTCTGCCTTTCCATCAGTTGTCACAGCGGGACGCTTTGACACTTCCAAAAAAATATTTTCTGATTTTGTACATTGTTGTTCTGATTTCGCTAATAGCTTATCGAACAGTTCAACTGGTCGGAAAGCTTCAATTTTTTTGAGCAAAAAATATGAATCTGATTTTTAAAATAAAGTTAAAAAATAAACTTTGCGTTTGGCATTGAACCGCTGATAAATGTATAAGCAGGCGAGCGCATTACCAACTGCGCTACTTCGCACAACAAAAGCAGAGTTCTTCCTATCAACTTTTCTCTCACCGAAAATTGTTCTCGTTCAATTTTCCTCTTTCTTGTAGAAACGAACGGATTATTAGGCGGAGAATATGGTATTTAGAAAAAATTTAATTTCCTTAAACATTAATTAAATATCATAAAAAATCAAATCTTAAAATCAATTTAAAAAATATAACTTAAATTATTAATTTTTCTCAACAAATTAATTAAATAATAAAAATTTATTTTATTTTTGAAATTAATTTCCCATTGAATTCTTGTTTGTTTTCTGCAAATAAATTCAAAAATTCAAAATTATGGGTTTAAAAAATTGATTTTACATTCAGATTTCATATTGAAAGATGCCCTGCAAAATCACTAAAAATAAAAAAATAAAGAAATAGGCTAGCTATTTTATTTTTTCAGCACTTATTTGTTCGACTTCAATAAAAATCCCAATACTAAACCGAAAAATCATGGGATTTTCATAAATAAATCTCTCTTGGTTTCCAAATTTTATTGGATTTAGGATTAAATTGAAACTCATTCAAATTTTGAAAAAAATTCGTTTGTTAGGAGGTTGATTTTTTAATCCAAAGAACCTTTTTTGGTTGTGTTATTCGGAAATTCTGAAAATCTTACCCCTCCCTTCCCGAAATATTAGTAAATTTCAGAAAAAATTCAATAAATTAGCAAAAATGATTCATTAAGTAATGTTATTTCCAAAAAATCTAAAAAATATAGTTCAAGTTTTTTTTTATAAATTTAATAGAAATTAATGAAATATTATGATATTCAAACTATAAAAAATTAGAAGACAAGGGCAATGATCATTTTTATTAAAAAGTTCTTAACACATTTTCCCCAATAATCAATTCAATTTTAATCATCAAAAATTACTGAACAATGGATGCATTTTTCTTTAATACAAAAAACGTCTTAAAACTTCTATAGAAATTCTTTTTAATCTATGATTTCCCAAATTTCTTTCCATTAAATTTTAAAAGGTATTTAATCATTTTTGTTTTTCGATATATTTTCAATAGATATTTCACACTTATTTTTTAAATTTCCCCATTCATACAGATTCATATTTTAATTATTAAGCATTTATAGCATTTTTAAAATTTAGGAAAAATTTTATAAAAAAAAGTTTAATATAATTTTAAAACTTAAAAATCCCTTCGTTTCCCAAAATTTTTTTAATTATTGATTTCAACGTCCTTCATGCATTTCATTCAGATTTTTTAAAATTAATTTTATTTATACCACTTTTTAAAATTTTGTTCAATCATTTTTTATTTTTTGAATAGCTAATTTTAGACCAAAAATTCAAAATAATAAATTCTTAAATGCTAAAAATAAAATATTTTATTTAAGAATAGAATTTTGATCCTTAATTCAATCTGTATCAATTTTTAAATAATTTAAATCCCAACAAAACATTATTATTAACAATTAAAATTTAAAACAATAATTTTAATATTTTTTCCCATAAAAATGGTCCAATGAATTCGCCGCCGACAAATTCCCTGGCATATTTGTATTGGCTGGACATTGTCACCATGTACACTCCCCAGCAAAGAATGGAACTGGCCTATTGGCACAACCAGCTCAGAAACGGCGATTTCGGCACCAATTGGCTGTTAAGCCAGGCCATCCAACGGGAAAAAGTCGCGCGGTGAGCAAAAAAATTGGAATTTATTTTTTTTAGTTTTTTAAAATGAAAATAGTATTTTTTGGTCCATTTATTGTGAAATTATCAAAATTTATGATTTTTGTCTGGAGACTGCCAAAAAAATGTTTTGAAAATTAGTGCTAAAAAAATTAAAAATACAAAAATTCTGATGTATTATAAGAAAATTTTTTAATGATTCATTGTCATTTCGATTGTCAACGGGAAAAAGTTGCGCGGTGAGAATTTCGAAATTATTTTACAAAAAAATTATTGCATAGTAAATTGAAAAAAAAATGAAAAAAAAATTGGCCTAAATTATCAAAATTTATGTTTTTTTTGTCTGGAAAGCCAATGAAAATTAGCAAAAATAGGTACATAGTTAAATAAAATTTGTACCTTTTTTATACGCAGCTGTATTTTTAGAAGTAGACAATCATAAATAAATTCTGATGTATTATAAGAAAATTTTTTAATGATTCATTGTCATTTCGAAATTTAATTTTATTAATTTGTAAAAATTATTTTTTATTTTAAAATTTATTGAATTAAAAATGTTTTAGTGCTGCCGCTTTTGAGTCATCGAAGCAGCTTCCCAATGCATCTACACGTCGATAAATTTGGAAAATAATGAAAAAAAAATTAATTTCAAACTTTAACGGGCTCATCCGATGCGAGATACTTATTCTAATGGATTATTGTGCATTTGCATTTATTTGAATTGTAAATTATTTAGAGAATAGATAATTGTATTTTTTTAGTTATACATAAATAATATTTTTTAAAGAATAAATAATATAATTAAAATATTATATGGTGTAAAAAGTGATCATAGGAAGGGAAATAATTTAAAGGGAAATACTAAGTAATTCTTTAAAATTGAATTTATATTTAGTTTAAATTGTTTAAAAAGCTTAAGCGATTATTTCAAATTCATTATAAAGCGTTTCTTGTAAAGGCTTAAGGCTTAAGACAGAGATGGCATCTGTCAATATTTAAAAATTTGTTATTTTGACTTTTTGTTTGTAGAAAACATAACCATAACATCCACATGCAAAATATCATCTAATATATTTTTAATTTGAGTTAGTTTTTTATTGCATATCAAAAAGAAAAAATTTAACTAATTTTTTTATTGAAAAAAATAAAATTAAAAAACATAGAAAATCATCTAAGAATGCCTGAAAATTTCCAAAAATATAACTTGAAGCTTCCAACTTTTTATCGCAATAAAAAAAAAATTTACAGCATATCATTTATAATAAATTGTTTTTTGAGGAAAAACTCCAAAATTTCGGGATAATTCTGGAGGAAAAAACCTCGGAATTTCAAAATAATAAAAATAAATAATTGTAATCATCTTCTCCTCAACCCAAAAAATCATCAAAAGGCTCAATGATGTTCAGGATCCGGGCCACCGGGGGACACTCGCTTGGATTCGTTGTACGGCGTCGGCGGCAACGGGAAGCCCATGGATTTGAACAGTTCAGTAGAATTGAGCTGAAAATGTTCATTGGATATACAAGAAAATCTCGCGCGAGCTCCCAATTAATGTTGTCCTACAATCTCTTGTCCTCTAAATAATTCATGTTNGTCCCATAAATCTCATGTTATCCTATGCCAGGGATCGCATATTGGCTTTTTTTAAAGCATTGGCTTTATTTTTGGACTCTGAACGAATTTTTCTCAAATTCCTTTAAAATTAGATAAAAATGATCAAATTTCTCAAGAAAAAAGCAATTCAATTTTTCAAAATTTTCTTCGATGGCCCCTATTGCCACCACCACCGGCTAACATCTTAATGCAGTGAAATTTCTGGAAAAAAATGAACGGATTTTTAAAGAAAAAAAAGCCCGAATTTTCAAAAATTGTCTCCGACGCACCTATCGGGACCGCTGCCACCTCTTAATACAATAAAATTTCTTCGGCTTAACAGTCCACATCCCAAAATAAATCTAGGTAATTTATATAATTTCCATATTAGGCATTAATGAATATAAATTTTTTTATATTCGATAAATTCGTAATTATTCATATTTGCATCATTTTACCTTAAAATTCCCCATTTACATTAGCCCTAATGTTTTATAAAATTATGCTATGCTTTTTTCGAGCAATTGCCGAAGATAGATTTTTAGGGTTTTTAGGATGCTTTTTTTCAAAAAAATCCTGTCCTGTGGCTCTTGTCCTATAAATCTCATGTTATCCTATGGCCTCAACTCTGTTTTCCGTTACCTGTTGTTGTTGGGTAGAATTTTCGGCCAAAAGTTTTCGATTTCCGCCGATGGCCTGGAATTCTGGTTTTGCGGCCATGGCACCTCTCGCGGCCGGGGACAGCAGAAGTGCCGCGTCAGTCAACACCCGTGCCACTCTGCCAATCCCTCCGATACTCCCCTCTTCTGCGGATTTCTTCTTATCAGAACCCTCTGAAATTTTCGCAATTCATTGTTATTATAATTCATTGAATTAAAAAAATCGGAAATTCCAATTTCCTACATTCAATATTTTATTAAATCTACTCATGTTTAGATATAAATCTACTCGTGTTTAGATATTTCAGCTAATGAACTCAAGGGGCATTTTCGAAAAATTTTGTTTTTGTTCGAATTCCGAAAAACTAAAAATACCATAAGATAGAGCACAAAATTCTGCTACAACTTTGCTTTTTTTATCTTTGGCTTATAAAATTCTGCACTATTTCTGCTTTTTATATCTTGGCTTACCAAGCTTTAAAAAAATTTTCGGACAGATTAATTTAGCGTTTTTAAAGCCCCCTTTTTTCTAGGATGTCTTAATTTTTTCTCAAAATTTAATCAAATTACAATAAATCTTATAAAAGAAACACAAAAGAGCTTGTTTCGATATTTTGAAATTTTTTTTGATAAACTGTTTTGTTTTCACGTGATATCCTAAATATTTCTGGAATTTATACTAAAATTCTTACTCTTAGCATCATCGACAGTTTTGTTGGATTTGTCTTTTGTTGGCGCACCGGAAACAACAACAGTACCAATGATCAGAATAACGAAGAAAACGTTCATTTTGAGTATAGGATCTATGGCCAAAAACTATATGGACTATGGCCAAATATTGTAAACCTAGAATGTTTTTCCTAAAATCACGTTTCCTAATATTTTGTATCAATTTTGCTTTTAAAACATTGGAAAAAATTCAAATTCAGAAGCTGAATAATAAAAATTTAAAAACTGCTGAACATCTAATGATTTTTGAAATACTATCTTTGGAAATCTTACATTGATCTATAATATG
>LDKF01000919.1:6809-40688 GCA_001026735.1 Rotylenchulus reniformis
GTAAAAATAGTTGATTTCTTAAAAAAATTTAAACTTTTCTCCCAAAAATGCCATTCTTAGGTGGGTATATGTTTGGTTAATCTCCGACCGATTTGAAAACCGAAACTGGGTTGTTGGGATTTTCAAACCCCGAAATTTAATTCCGGGAGGGTGGGGTGGAAGTTCCAGGACAATTCTACCAGGTCATTCCATAAAAAATCGATGTTTTGGTATTCACACGAGCATAACTCCAAATTATAGAATCAAAAAATCTGAAAACTTGAGAAAAGATACTCCTCTATATTTTTGCTTTTTGGACCAATTCTCATTGCTGTTGTCTCGAGAAAAAAATTCCCGAAGTGGCCAAGGTCAAAAATGGCCAAACCGGTTTTTCGGATTTAAAACCGGTTTAAAGACGAGATGGAAGTTCGACTCCAGCGGTGTAAATGGAGCCTATTGGATGCTGTATCGAATAAAAAACCCGAAGTAGATTGGGCCACTCTTTGATTTTTTACGAATTTTGCAATTTTGGCTTGAAATCCGCTTATTTCAATTTGTCTTTTTTCCATTGAAAATTCAACAAAATCTCTTAAGAAAAGTGGCCATTTTTGGTCGATTTTAGAGTTTGAAAAAATCATAAAAAATCAAAGAGTGAACCAATCGAGAAGCGGTTTTTTGCATTCGATGCAGCACTCAATGGGCTATAATATGGGTCTATAAACAGCCCGATTTCTTGTCTAAAAACTGGTCTTAAACCCGAAGACCGGTTTGGCCATTTTTGACCTGGACCACTTCGGGAATTTTTCAACAGTAATGAGGTCCAAAAAGCAAAAATGTAGAGGAGATATGGGAGTATCATTTCCCAAGTTTTCAGATTTTTCGAATCTTTCTTTGTGGAGTTACATTCTTGTGAATACCAAACATTGATTTTTTATGGATCGACCTGGTAGTTCTGTTTAACACTAATTCTAATCATATCAATAGAAATCATTTTTTAACCTCACATGAGCATGGATAAAGATACATGGAAATATCAAGTTCAATTCCTGATCAATCGCCAATCATCCGGATAAGAGCAATATTTTTCTCTTTCGAATTTTTTAATTTAATCAAATTTCCTCTAGATTTGATTTTCCTATTTAAAATGTTTATTTATTTTCGCTCATTTTTATTTTATTTTTCATCCACTTTATTATTTTTCCTTTCAATTTATTTCCTTTTCGCTTTTTTCAGCAATTTTCCGGTATGCTCCGATCTCAGCCCTTCCGTGACCTTGTTCATCTAACCCTTTCTATTTTTCTACATCCTTCTGACAAAGGTGTGGTGCCATTTCTCTAATTCAATATAATAATCATATAAATAATCAAGCTTCAAAATGTTTATAACAAAACTTCACCAAAGTTAAAATTGTATATTGTACATAAATAAATGCACTCGAAATTCCTTAATAAAACTAATAAATAAAAATTGTTATAAGGGATTATAAAAATGAATATTTTTGAAAAATTAAAAAAATTCTCTTTTCTTAATTTTTATTTGAATTTAAAAGAGTGTTACATTCAGCGCCGATGACGGTGCAATTTTTTCATTTTTTAATTTTTTTAACCAGCTCCTGACAACTACGAATCCATTGGTCTCCTGTCCAAACGAGCACCTAAACTCCGCTCTCTCACTTTGTTTTTGGACTCGCCTGAGGCGTATTCGTTGGCTCAGGTCCATGCAATTGGAAGCGAAGTGTTAAAGATTGCACAGAATGGCATTTTGGAGGTAGGAGTGTGGTGGGTCGCATACATTAACAAGGGGGGGNTCAGAGGCCCAATTTCGTACGAAATTGCCAAAAATCGCGGAAAATTCGCAAAAAATCGCTAAAAATTCGCAAAAAATCGTTAAAAATAGAGTTTTAAATGGTTTTCAGGTATTTTACAATTTTTTATAATAATAATTGAGCTTGAGCAGAAGCAAAAAAAAATGCAGAAAATTTTGAGAATTTTAGCATTTTCCATATGAAATTGACTTTTTGGTTAAAGGCGTGTTCTATTTCTTTGAAGCAAATCTATAATAGGAATAAAAGTTAGCGTCCCGGAGAAAATTTTTAAAAATGGACCCATTTCGTAAAAAATGCTCAAATTTTACTCCTTTTTTTCCGATTCACGTCCATACGAAATTACCTCCAATCGAGAAAATCTTGAAAAATTGGACCAATTTCGTAAAATTTTTTTGTTTTTTTATAATGGATAAAATGCCCGATTTTTTCACCAAAAAAATATAAAATTTTTATGGATTTCAAATGATCAACCAACCTAAGTTTTTCAATTGTATCAACCAACCTAAGTTTCACGCGAGATCAGGCCAGTCATTAAAAAAATTGACCTTTGGAACAGATTAGGAACAGATTTGACTGTTCCTGCTTAATCTGTTCCTGTTCTGTTCTATTCCAAATTTTGCGAACAGAACAGGAACAGAACAGTCGGAAAAATTTTGGAACAGAAACAGAACAGATTGAAAAATCCTGGAACTTAAAAACGCTGGTACATTTTCAATTTTTTGGAGATGTTTATTGATTTTGATCAATTAATTTAAATTTTTTAGCGTTTTTGAGTTTTTTGTCAAAAATCCCGAAAAAAATTCGGGATCCGGATTGACTTTCGGGATATTCGGGATCCGGGATCGGGATCGACTCTGGCAAATCCCGATCCCGAAAATCGGCCGGGATCCCGATCCCGCTGCACCCTAGTTTAAAGTGTAAAGTAAAAAAATACTATACCCAATGAATTATTATTTTTTAGTCTTTTAGAGGTTGGTGTACGAATTTACCAGATCAAAATTTGAGCAATGATTCACTTTTTAATTAAAAAAAGATTCGACGTTGATTTGACCGGTGCTAGAGCGTTAGAAAAAACCGCCACATGGGGCGTTAAAATAAAATACTGGCTTAAAACTTTTTTGTTCGACTTTGTTCGAACAAAGTATAAAAGAAAAAGTTCTTCAGAATTTCATTCTGATTCGAATGGTCTTTTTACTTTTTCGAATACCCCTGAAAAAGTTCGAAATTTTTCGAAAAACTGAAATTTTTCAATATTTTCGAAAAATTTCTAACTTTTTCAGGGGTATTCGAAAAAGTAAAAAGACCATTCGAATCAGAATGAAATTCTAAACAATTTTTCTTTTATAGCCAAGATTTTGCATTTGGCGGTTTTTTTGACGCCCCATGTGGCCGCTTTTTTAACGACCCTACATCGATTTGACCCGACAGTCGGATTATTTTCTTTTCGGAACATTTTTATAGGGCTCCCTTTATTTCCTCCAAACCTTATTTCCTCCAGACCTTATTTCCTCCAATAATGTAAAAACGTTCATTTCCTCCAATAATGTTAAAAAAGTTCATTCCCTCCAAATTTTTTATTTTCTTCATATAATTTCATATAATATATATAATTTCATATAATTTATATAATTTCATTTAAATTCATTTTTTGGAGGAAATGAACTTTTTTACATTATTGGAGGAAATAAGGTTTAGAGGAAATAAAAATTGGAGGAAATAAGGATTGGAGGAAATATAGTGTCGGCTTTTTGTATATCGTCAATAAAAATTGCTATTTAGAAATGCAATTTTAAATTATTTAGAAATGCAATTTTAAATTATTTAGAAATGCAATTTTATTTATTATTTAATTTTTAAAGAAATTGGGGGAATTTATAATAAAAAGTTTTCAACATTTTTCATACGTTTACATATCTATTAATTATTTAGTTTTTGTGTGTGCCATATGCATCGTTTACATTTGGAGAATTGGACCAGCTAATCCGGCTCTGTCCGGTCAGTTTCAAAAATAAATATATTTTAAGTTTTGGAGTATTGTTTGAATTCTCTGAATCCATGCTGATAACCGCGGAAAATTTTGAGAATAAACCATTTATCACATGGGTGTATATTTTCAATTTTTCATATAATTAAGGCACGCGAAAACTTGAGGACTGAAACTTGTGGATGCAGAAACTTGGGGACGGTAAAAAAAAATAAAAACTATAAAAAAAATCAAAAATAACAAAATTTCATAAAAAGAAAATTTTTCAAAAATGCGGGCTTCTTCAATGGAGAACCATTTTGCAAAAAAAACAAAGAAGCTTTACTTAAAAAGGGTGGCTATAACTAATACGTAATAAGTTCCTACTAATAAGGTCCAAATTTTTTTGCTTTTTTTTTTGTTAGTTTTATTATTAATTTTATTCTTTGGTTTATTTTTTTGTTTATTTCCTTTTCTTGGTTTTATTTTTTATTCTTTGGGTTCTTTGTTTATTTCCTTTTTATTTATTTTTTTATTTTAATTCTTATTCTTATTGTATGTGTATTATGCTGTGGTTTTTGAAGACTGGGCCGAACCACCTTTTTTAAGTAAAGGTTTTTTTTTGCAAAATGGTTTTCCACTGATGAAGCCAGCACTTTTGATAAATTTTGCTTTTTATGAAATTTTGTGATTTTTGAATTTTTTTAATTTTTTTTATCGTCCCCAAGTTTCCGTCCCTAAGTTTCTGTCCCCAAGTAATTAATATTCATTTTTCCAACAATATCCCTTCAGAATTTGCGCATACTCTTTGCGCAACTTTTGCGAAATGAACAGCCTCCCCAAATTGCCGAGTTGCAACACATTGTGACTGATCAATGGCGTGCCGGCAAGCGGAAGTACTTGCCGCTTCGGGTATGGTTGGGAAAGAGCAGAATTTTGGACCATTAGTCCATTAAAGTATTTTTCGAATTTCATTCATTTTTTATCCATTTTATACTAGGGTTGAGCGGGACCGGGACTTTTGGCAAAAACCGGGATCGGGACCGGGACCAGGTTTTTCAACCGGGACCGGGACTGACTGGGACCAGCTTTTAGTACAAAAATTTAAAAATTTTTAAAAAATCATTGAATTTTTTTTCAAAAAATCCCTTAAATGGAAAAATATGTAGAAAATTATGCTGAATTTTTGGGCAAAGGTTTTACAAGTTTCTGCGAAAATTTTGAAATTTCATAAATTTTTGAGTAAGTATTTAAAAAATAAAATTAAAAATCCGTAAAAAGCCCATGCCTAGATATAGATACCCCATGCTTAATTCCATTGTTCTTTTTCACTTCTTCCCACGTTCAGCCAATAAAATCTAAAAATTTTTAATTCTCAGCCCCCTGGGCAAAGGAGAAATGTTATGGTTAATATAGAGTATAGAGTTTGATTTTTGATATAGACAAGTGGAAGAAAAATTGAATGGTGAAATGTAAATGAATAACTATATGAAGTGGGTGGGAAGCTTTTGCTTTTTTAAGCGAAATAATTAAATTTCTTAAGGAATTTTCAACATAAAACTCAGAATTTTCCCTTCCTGCCTCCTAAAATTTTTCAAAATTTTGCCAAAAATGCCATTCTTAGGGGTGCATTTTCAGTCCCGGTCAGTCCCGGCTTTGAAAACCGGGACCGGGATTTCCCGGTTTTTAAAAACCGGGACCGGGACTCCAGTCCCGGGGTGACCGGGAATCAGGTTTGGAATCATCACCCTCCAAATCCTCAGATCACTTCTAAAATTACTAAAATCCATCAAGAAAAAATTCATTAGTCCGTCAGAAACAGTGTTGGAAAAAATGAGCATTTTCAGCTCCGACCTCTTAAAATTTTTTGATCTGGCTCCGGACTCCGGCTCCTAAAAATTTCCGCTCCAGCTCCGACTCCGGGTCTGAAAATTTTTGGCTCCGACTCCAGGCTCTGGCCTTAATAAAATTTGGCACCAAGCGGAGCTGGATCGGAACCGGAGCTTTTCATAACACTGGTCAGGAGGTGTGAGGGTGACTATTTTACCTTATTTTTCAGGCATTGCCTTAAAAATGGGTCCTTGCCTTATTTTTGACTTAATTCCTTCATTTGCCTTATTTGGTCATTTTTAATTTTATCATTTAAGTTTTTCATGAAAAAAATTAATCAAATTCTTTTTGCCTTATTTGTGAATAATTTTGCCATAATTTTGCCTTATTTTTTATGGTCGGCGCTTTATTTTTGGTGTTTAGGGATCGTCTTCCGGGGTGGGGGGGGGGGGNGGGGGGGGGCAAAATGCTTTCGCGTCATAAAATCGAGGTGTTAAAAAATAAAATTTGGAATTCTCCTGCTTTTCTACGCTGATTTAATCATCTTGGGTTACAATCTGGTCTTGTTTCAGGTCTGGCTCCATGATGATCATCTTAATGTTTCTTGGCGAGACCTTTTCCTGATCACCCATATCGTTCCCCTCTCTGGGATTGCGCCACCCAATAATCCGGTGCTGGAGGCACTGTTGCGGGATGAGGTGTTCAACGAGCACGACGGTGGAGGGACACCGTAAGTTTGAGGGCAAATGGCGGTTGAGACAAATAATCACCATTTTGAACTTAAAAACACAATTTAGCCTATATATAATGGAATTTTTAAAATCTCAATAGGCCAAAAATATATACTAGATTTTTTTGGCATAAGTTGTGGATTTCCTTTTTGAAGAAACGCGATTTTTTTAATACTTATGCGCTTTTCGAAAAAACCGTATTTTTAGAATTTATATATATTTTTCAGAAAATAATATTAATTTCCTGTATTTTGCTTATTGTGGTTTTCTTTTTAACTTCTATTTTTCGGATAGGTAAATGATCAGTAAAATATTCCTTATGTTATCTGTTTTGGGATGAATTTCATTGATTGTCTTTTTAAGTTATAAAATTTAATTTCAAAGCCAAGGTTACATTGAATGCCTAATTTTTTTGTTTAAAGCTCGTTTGTGATGGATCTCTACTCTTAAAGATGCTCAGCGAAACTTGATGAATATGTTTGTGGCAAGGAATAATCAGATCTATCTTTTTTGACCTTCAAATATAGAGAAATACTGTTTCATCAATTTAAAGGGTTACTTTTTCATTATATTTTGGATGTGTAAAAATTGCTAAAAAATTGGAAAGAATGCTTCAGAAGCGGAAGTTTGATCTAGGGTAGGTCGGGATCGGGATCCCGGCCGAAATTCCGGGACTTGCCGGAGTCGATGAGCAGTCCATGACATAAGAAATGAAAAATTCGTTACGTGAATTAACACGTGTCATCAAAATTCAAGTATGAAGTGCTTCATGAAGTTCATGTACATATGCTATGGAGTATGGAGGGTGGTCGATGGATCTTTACTGATTTCCCAACCAATCCATTAATATCATTTCCCGTTGTTGTCTTTACTGCAAAAAAATTATATTTTTTGCCGACGAATGCTACGAATATTTCATTGACCGAAGCGAATGGAAGGGGGGGGGGTGATGCTTAGCAAGATTTAAAATAGCTTAAATTTTAAAATCTTAATAAGTTCTTAGGAAAAAAAAAGTTACAGAAGGCCTTTTTGGAAAGGAGGATTTTATTATTAATTAATATAGAGAAATGAATTTGTTATAATAATAATATAGGGCATAAAATTATCTATGAAATGAGCCCACACTCTTTAAATTGTGCACTGCAAAAAATTATGATCTTAAAAATGAATTAAATCCCTTTCCATGGTATTTAATTTTTTGGATTTTTTGAATTTTATATATAGCTTGGTCGCCAGAGAGAGATCAATTTGCATCCTTTTTTGAGCCGAGTTGTTGTATCCTTGGGTCGTCGGAAGAGGCCAAGGGACACAATGAAGAATAATTGTTTATTGACAAGGTTGATGACAATACAATAGAATAAGGAATGTGGGAATGAGGACAGAATGAGCGGAGAATGAGCAAAATGACTTACTTATATAGGAGGCGTGAGACTCAGTTCTGAGAATGAGAGAGAGAAGGAAATACATAATGAAAATGGAAAATATCATCACAAGAAGAATCATGTGTCACATATCCAACATCTCCCTCTTTAATTTCTGAAGTCCCGCCAGCACATCAGAACGTCCCGTAGATCACGTCTTTCCATGTGTGGGCCCATCTGATCGAGCTGTAGTCGAGCATGAAGTCGGGCAGGGCCCATTTGTGGTCGAGCGGGGCCCACCTGAATGGTCCGTTGTCGAGCACGTAGACGAGCGAGGCTCATCTGAATCTGTAGTCGCATTGGTCGTCGCACGCCCTGTAGTCGAACATGTTATCGCACTGGCAGTCGTCGAACCATGCTTCTGAATGTTGGTGGACATCCATTGCTTCTTATTAGTCGGATGACATCTGAGCTGGTTTGCGTAACGGTGAACCTTCGTGCCAAGCTTTGATACTTCCACGCGGTAGCGCTGCGAACCATCCACACGTTCAATAATCGAGCCTGGAGTCCACGTTTCTTTGCCATTGCTGAAGTTGCGCACAGGAACTGGACTTCCGGCTTTGAACATCGAAGGTTTTGACTTGCGGAATGTAGGAATAACAGCCTTATTTTCGTTGCATTGATCGCTGAAGTGCACAGACCCTTTGAATTCTTCTTTTTGACTTCTTGGCGTTGCTCTTAGTCGAATCTTCTGACTTCTTCAGAATTGTCTTCTTGGCTTGTACATTGCATATATTCCTTGCATTCCGGAATTTGCATTCTTCTCGTCTGTGATCCGCGCGTCCACATGAGAGACAGAACTTGCTGATTGAAGTAGAACTTACTTCTGATCTTGCATCCGAATAAACCTGACGATTGATGTTCTTTTCTGTTGCTTCCATTGCTCTGGATAAGAAGAGACTTCATCGATTAATCGTCCTTGAGGATTGTGCGACCATCGTCGCGTTTGCCCGAACTGACAGGAATGTTCGGCATTCTTCACGTAGCTTCTTCAACGTGATGGCTTCATTCTTCCGTCGCGCTTGCAGTAATTAGAATCAGGCACTTCTGTTTTTCTTTGCAACATGGTGAGAAGTCGGCATTCTTGAGAACTTGGCAACGCTGCGTTGACTTGGTTGAATATCGCCATGACATCTTGATTGACCCTCTGTTTCAGCTTGAAGCACTCGTATTGACGGACGAATACGGAGCGTGTGCCTTCGAATAATTCCTTCAGTTGCTGAACGGCTTCTTCAAATGTCAAGACATCGGGACGTTTCGGTTGGATGCTGTCAGCGAAGTTGGATTAGTCTTCATCCGGTAGCTTGCTGACCAGCAGACGCACTTTGGTTGTGGAATCCAAGTCCTTTCCATCGTCCTCGAAGAATTTGCCGTACCGTTGGTACCATGAATTGAACGTGCTGCCACTTTCTGCATCGTAGACGAACCTTCCTATTATTTTTATATACCTATTATGGCTAGAAATGAGGACGTGAAAGGGGATCAGACAACTCGCTACCAAACCACTTCGATACCCGGTATCGAGTTGGTCTTGCCATCCCGATACCAACCATACCAGCTCGATACCACCTATACCATCTCGATACCTCCTATGAATACATGATGACTTTATATAGTGACCCGGCTTTCTATGGCAACCGGCGGGGCTTAGGCAATTTCAAGGTTCACTAGGCTCGACTGAAGGATTATTAGTATTTTGATGTGGATTCGAATCTAACAGTAAAATCATCATCGAATACTAATAACCCTTTAGCACCCACCTATTGAACCGGCGTAACCCAATTTGAATTTTCTACAGAATAAGAAAGTTATTAGCAAGTTTTGATCACATCATTTTGGTTATTAAATTGAAAATTTTAAATGTAAAATAAAATTATTTTTTATTAGTGGTATCGAGATGGTATGGGTGGTATCGAGATGCGCTACCAGCTCGATACCCGGTATCGAGATGGTAGGCGGTCGACGTAAAAGATTGGTTCCACATTTGTAAGAGACAGGTGAATTACCACGAGTATGCCTTTAGGACATTCCCATAAAAATTCTTTATGGACACCTGCTGTTCTCTGGTTTTTAGGTACTAATTATGCAATCTTGATTCTTGATAAGGAAGGTAAATTGTTTTGGGTAGAAATTTTATTAGAACGATGACTTTTCTTGGTAACAGCTTGTTTATCAGAAATTTTACGGAAGTAAAAAAATAATGTATAGTATGGACACAATTTTGATTAAAGGATTAATAATTTCGAATTTGAACTAAAAGATATATTGAATATTATTTTCTATAATTTCATGTGTTTAATAAATCTTAACTGATTTTTTATTTTATTTTCCAATTTTTTTATAAATTACTTAATTTTTTAGAGCCTTGAAAGTACATCAGCAGCTATCCAAATAATAAAAAAATAAATCACCACCATCATTGTTTGCGTGGTCCTCTATTGAAATTTTTAGGAAAACTTTTTGAAAAATTTGAAGAAAAATTGACCGATTTCCTTTAAAAATCATCAAAATCCGGCAGCTCCTAGCTGATATTATGCTCAAAATGCAGAGATAAATTTTTTGGAAAACATGGAATGAAATAAAATTAATTTTTAAGAAGTGTACTCTTTGGGCCCTAAAATCTTTAATTTTTATCCTGTTGTACTTTTTCAGGTACCCATGACCTGGAAGCCCTGATAAGTAAATTTATTATAAATATGAAATTTATCATTGTTTTTATAAATATTTCCGCTATTTAACAAAAGAAGATATTTATACCGATTTACCCCAAATACGCGTTTGCTTTTCGATGTCCATTTTGTAAAAGAATATATCAGATTTCATTCTTCCTCATCTTCTCATTTCTCATCATCCACTGCAGGGTGTAGATTCGTCTCCTTCTATTTCCTACCTGTAAATTATGTCCTATGTAATGGGAAATCAGCAACAAAAAAATAATTAATTAATTAATTTGGGTTCTCACTTCTCACACCGTATTTCGGCTTGGACCTTGGATCTTTTTCTTAGCTAGAATTTTGAAAACCATATGGATAAAAAGAAAACAAGATGGATCAAATTTAATCAAAAAATAGTTCCAATTCGATCATTATATTAAATAGTAGATTGTTATTTTAAATAATATATAAAAATGATTTTTAATTATTATTATTTCGAATTAATTCAAAAAATTCAAATTACTTTTTCATAAATTAATTTTAATTATTAATTTCATTTTTTTATCTCTTACAATGAGCCATTGTATTCTGCAGTCACAGATCTTCAATTTAATCCATTTTGAGTTCGAAACAGAATTTTGAAACGAAAAGTACGGTTTGGGTTATAACTCGGTTCAAACGAAAGCCAGATGAAACGAATTTGGCGTGAAAAGATAGGCTAATTAGTTTAAGCCCATCCGAAATGGCTCATTGGGAAAAAAGTTATGGCCAAAATAATCACTAATATCGGCTAAATTTCAAGCAATGTCTACACGAATGATTATTTTGGCCATAACTTTTTCATACTTGATCTGTTCGGCTGGATTTAGGCTAATTTGTAGCTGGCAATTAATTCTACCTTTTCACTCCAAACTCGTATCTCTAGGTTTGGTTTGAACCGAGTTATATAACTCGAACAGTGCTTTTCGTTTCAAAGTTCTCTTCAGATCTCAAAAATAGAGTTAAATTGATCTTGCTCTAACGATCGCAGAATATAGTCCTTATTAACCGACTGTTCTATGAATGTGTCGTCAATTCCAATTTCATTATTTCAAATCATTACCTCCACCGCCTCCCCCACCGCCGCCGCCACCGTCATCACCCCCGCCACCACCACCACCGCCGCCGCCACGACGAGCACGGACAACCAGTCCGCCCGTGTCCGAGTGCCCAATTCCAATGGCCATGGCCCCCAAGCCGAACATAAGGATGAGGGAGAAGAGAAGACGAAGCGGGGACATTAGGAATTGCTGATGGGATGTGAATTTGGAGGGGGAAATTGGGACATTTATATGGCCCAATTTCAAACTGATTTGTGGCTGTCTGTTTTCTCTGGCGCACTCTTCAACAGACTCAATCTTTCTCCCGTGCGATTTGCAAAATCATTTCATGGAAATGGCTCCATCGGAGTCATAATTTACTTCTTTGTTGGTAAAAAGAAAAATGCGGAATCAGAATTGCTTGAAATCAGTCTAATTAAGAAGAGAAATTTTCGGAAAAAAAAATTAAGAATGTTTAAACCAGAATTTGCGAATTTTATTCTATAACAAGAATGGATGGAAGTGGAATTATGATGATATTACTAGTTTAATTTTCGCTTATTTGTCTTCAGCGAACTCAGTGAATGAGAGCGTATTGGTTTTTTGAGGAAAAATGCACCAATGAAACTGGTTGACCGTTCCGCCTAGAAATACATTAGCGATTAACAGCCGTTACAATTTGACCAATTTGTTATCCCAATTAAGTTGTGTCTTATTAGTAATGTAATTTCGACGTCAAGATGACAAGATTTTGCAAATCGTCATGGAGAAAGATTGGGTCTGTTGAAGAGGGCGCCAGAGAAAACAAATCAGTTTGGATGTCCATATAAATGGCCCAATTTCCCCTCCAAATTCACATCCCATCGCAATTCCCAATGTCCCCGCTTCGTCTTCTCTTCTCCCTCATCCTTTTTTTCGGCTTGGGGGCCATGATCGCCATGGCCACAGACTCGGGCAATAGCGGACTCCATGTCCGTGTTAGTCGTGGCGGCGGCGGCGGAGGCGGTGGCGGTGGTGGATTTCCGGGGTCACCCGGACTTCCAGGTAATTAATATAAAAAAATAATTCGTAGGGTTAACAAGAAAAGTTTTTGAAGTGTCACGCTCGGATTGTCTTGGGACCCATTCCAATATGTAGAGTACTCACACTAACCGTGGCATTATGATATTTATTTGGGCTACAAATTGTCATGAAATTTTATATTTATTTTTTAAATTTTTTCGACGTGCTTTAAAAACGCGCTCACTTGATGGATGGATGGTTAGGCTAGTATATAAAATGGATATATGGGAGGTTGGATGGACGCTAATTACAAAAATAGATAAAATTATTTATTTTATATTATTTTGTTTTTATTTGGATACTGTTTCTTTTATGATATCAAGCAAACATTAAACCACACAGGATGAACCGCGCTTAAAGCACACAGATAAAATAATTTAAAAAATAAATATAAAAAATCGACAATTTGTAGCCAAAATAAATATCATAATGCCACGGTTAGTGTGGGTACTCTACACTCTACATAATGGAATGGGTCCCAAGACAATCCGAACGTGACACTTTAAAAACCTCCCTTGTAAGATTTACAGGATTAACTCTATTTTTTCTAAAACATCTACCCGTATATATAAGTTTTTGCACTTGTCAATTAAATAACCCATTCTATGTATACTGTATATCGTTTCTATACTGTAACTGTAGGTGGCTATGGATATGGACAGCCCCAACCGCCGCCTTCCGGATACGGTTACGGAAACGGAGGAGGAGCAGGAGGAAGAGGCGGGTATGGATACGGAAGCGGACTTCCGGGAGCACCCGGACTTCCAGGCAAGAAATAGCGAAGGATGGGAGAAGGAATAGAATGGGCAGAGAAGCAGAGAAAGAGTATGCGGCCACACAATGCAATTAATCACATTGATATAATAAACACTGTACAATATTGTGATTTTTTAATATTTGATTTATGTAATGCTACCAAAAAGGATGGAGTCGATTTTCGGTCATCTTTGGACCCACCGAAATTTCGATTTACGATTTTCGATTTTGTCGCTAAAAATCGAAAAAAAAATCGAAAATTTCATTGAAATTTTTTTATTTTTGACTGCTTTTTTGATCTAAAATTTTAAAATTTTAGCCCCAAAATAGTCAATTTTCTTAAGAAAAAGGACATAATTTTCAAAATTTTCTCCAACACTTAATAGAGTGAAATTTTTAGAAATTTAAGAAAAAATTAAGTAAATTTCTTAAGAAAAGGACACAAATTTTCAAAATTTTCTCCGGCCGCCCTATAGGGCACCCTCTATTCTTTCTCTGGTCTCTATTAAATTGAACCCGATTTGATTGTTCACAATCTTATGATCTCTTCCTTTCTAAACCAAATTTACTCAAAAAGTATACATTGCAGAGAAACATGAAGCATAAAATTTATTTTATATATATATTTAAGGGTTTTTGAAGTGCACCGGTTTTTTTCCGGGATTTTTTCCGGGTTTTTATGACCGGCAGCACCGGGTTTTTTCGACTTTTTTGGACCCACTGAAATTTCGATTTTCGATTTTTTTCGACGGCGATCGACTCCATCCCTGCTACCCGAACCCAAAATTTGGACATAAAAACAAAAGTAGGCATCAAAATCTCAAAACTTATAAAAAATGGAATAGGAAGTTCATCCGATTAATAGAATTTTTTTTATTAAAATTAAAATGCAAACAATGTTGTTGCATCCATTCAGGGCTGTACAGATTCCAGATTAATAATTCCGAAGTACGAAAAATTCTGAGGATTTTTATGTTCAAAATTTCAGATTATTTGGTCAATCTGGAAGAAATACAGAATATGCTCATGAATAGGGCTCAGAAAATATCCATATAAAATCGCAAAATGTCCTCATAAATTCATAAAAATATCCATATAAAATTGCCATTCTTAGGGGTATATTTTTCAAATTTTCGCCAAATTTCTCTTAGGAGTGTGTTTTTCAAATTTTCGCCAAATTTCTCTTTCTTAGGGGTATATTTTTCAAATTTTCGCCAAATTTCTCTTAGGAGTGTATTTTTCAAATTTTCTTCCAAATTTCTCTTTCTTAGGGATGTATTTTTCAAATTTTCGCCAAATTTCTCTTAGGAGTGTATTTTTCAATTTTTCCCAAATTTCTCTTTCTTAGGGGTGTATTTTTGCCAAATCAGTGTGAATTTGTCGGGTGGGTATATGTTTGAAAAAAATAAATTCCCTTGCCATTCTTGGTGGAATTGTATAAAATGAATTTCCATTGACTCGGCCAATCCACTAGCGATACCATGCTTCTTTCGATTATTTCGATGGCATTTTTAGCAAATTTCGCTTGAAAAATGCTAAAATTAGGAAAAATTTCAAAAATATCCACGAAAATATCCATATATCCATGTAATATCCAAATATCCACATAAAAGTTGCTTTTTTGAACTCAAATCAAGCTAGAAATGCTTTTTATTTGATTCCCAGGCCATCTTGAGCCTCCGCAAAAAATATCCATTTGGATATTTTTCCGAGCCCTACTCATGATAGATAATCGAAATTCTTAAGAAAATAATAATATTTGGAAATTGAAGGCGCTGAAATTTTGAACAGACATAATCAAAATAAAAATGACTATTTTTAGTAAATTAATTGATTTTTGAGGTGCTCTTTTCCATAAATAAATATATTAAAATTCATTAATAAAAAAATCATTCAGACGCTGGGTGTTTTAATTTTTAACTTCGAATAATACATGGAATAATTTTGTTGATGAATTTTACAATTTTTAATTCAGTGATGTTTTGGACCCTCCCCAAGTAGTTCAATAGTACACCGGAAGTGAAGAGATGGAGGCTGGACGATGAGAGAGTTGGTGAACTTGGCCACTGGGAGTGGGCCAGATCAGCACGTTGATCACTGCGCAACGGATGGATGCTTCGGACGGGTGAGGGAACCCGAGTGTTCATGTTATCCGGTAATGGGATAAAACTCCTTGTGGATGGCGGACCCCTACGGCAGGCCGAGAGCGGGTGGAGTATAGGTCCAGCACCCACTTGAGGCTTGGCCGAAGGAGCTGATCACCAGACACGGTGATCCCGATCTCCCGGAGCCCGTATCTTAAAAGTTCTGTTTACCCTAAAATCAGGGTAAACGGCATCGAAATTGGGGTAAATCCGTATCTTAAAAATACCCTGATTTTTGGGGTAGTTTACCCGGTTAAACAGCACCATTTTCTAGGCCGCGATTTACCCTGTATCTTAAAAAGGAAAACATGCCATTTACCCCGTAATCTACTGGACCCTGATCTAGAGCGGGATAAACGAGTAAATTGACTTTGAGCAAAAATAGTGGGGGGGGGGGGAGTTGCAGTTTACCGTGAAATTGAGGTGAATCGTGGGTAAACAGCACCGTTTTTAAGATACGAGCCCGGAACCACCAAGGTTTTGGATGGGACCCCAATATCTTTTTATTCATTTATTGGTAGCACCGTAGCCAATAAATATTTTACATAACTGGATGTCTGTCGAACAAATATTTTACTATTATATATGAATTTCTCATCATCCATATTTTTCACAGTGGTAAGTGACAAAAAACAATTTTACTACTAAAAAAGGTCTTTGATTTCGATTTTACTCTCTTATCGTCTCATCATGTATGCCTCTGGTGTAGACTCTTCACATCTTCCTCTTTCTCGCCATTATTTATCTTCCTCCTATACATTGGGAAAAATTAAATTAAAAAAATAATTAAACGAATTAATTAATAAATATTCTCTCATCAAATTAGTGGTTTTAGTTTCAAAATGTAGTACAAAAAAATGGAACGTTTTTATGGGCCACGGGTATATTATTAGATTTTTTCAAAGTATTTGTTCACCAAATTTTTTTATAACTACAGGTTTATTATCGTCCCTTAAAGTAGGTAAGTTTTTGAATATTTAATATTAACTATTTTTGTGTATTCTTAAGTTGTTATTAGCTTAATCTTATCTTTTCCAATCATTTACCTCCACCGCCTCCCCCACCGCCACCACCACCGCCTCCACCGCCGCCTCCGCCACCGCCACGACGAGCACGGACATGGAGTCCGCTATTGTCCGAGTCTGTGGCCATGGCGATCAAGGCCCCCAAGCCGAACAGAAGGATGAGGGAGAAGAGAAGACGAAGCGGGGACATTGGGAATTGCGATGGGATGTGAATTTGGAGGGGAAATTGGGCCATTTATATGGACATCCAAACTGATTTGTTTTCTCTGGCGCCCTCTTCAACAGACCCAATCTTTCTCCAAGGCGATTTGCAAAATCATTGTCATCTTGACGTCGAAATTACATTACTAATAAGACACAACTTAATTGGGATAACAAATTGGTCAAATTGTAACGGCTGTTAATCGCCATGTATTTCTAGGTGGAACAGTGAACCAGTTTCATTTTAGCATTTTTCCTCAAAAAACCAATACGCTCTCATTCACTGAGTTCGCTGAAGACAAATAAGCGTAAATTCAATTAGTAATATCATCATAATTCCACTTCAATCCATTCTTGTTATAGAATAAAATTCGCAAATTCCGACCTAACAAATTTTGATTTTATTCTCCGAAAAATTTATCATCTTGGTCATACGGATATCAAGGCAATTTAAGTTCCGCATTTTTCTTTTTACCAACAAATAAGTAAATTATGACTCCGATGGAGCCATTTCCATGAAATGATTTTGCAAATTGCCTGTTGTAGAGACTCACAAATCAGTTTGAATGTCCATATAAATGGCCCAATTTCCCCTCCAAATTCACATCCCATCAGCAATTCCCAATGTCCCCTTTGCGTCTTCTCTTCTCCCTCATCCTTCTCTTCGGCTTGGGCGCCATGATCGCCATGGCCACAGACTCGGACAGTAGCGGACTCCATCTCCGTGCTCGTCGCGGCGGCGGCGGTGGCGGAGGCGGTGATAGTTTTTGGTTTTTTAGCAATGGCGGTGGCGGAGGCGGTGGTGGCGGCGGTAATGATTGGAAATTATAAAATTACCATGGAATTTAAATAATAAAAGGAAATTAGTTATCGTATTTCCTATATTAAGTCCTCTCCCTGCAATTAGTCCCCTCCCTATAATAGATCCCACCTCTCTGACGAGGAGGAATTAAAAAATAAGTCCCCTCCCTGCATTATCAGTTTTCCTCTTCAGTTAAAGAAAACCGGGAATTCGAAAGAGAAAATTTCGTTTTTTTAATCATTTATCATTTATTATAAGAAACTGACAAATTTTTTGAGTTTTATGAAGAAATTAACCCTATGAAAAAAATTTTAACTATTATGATTACATATGTATCACCATGAAAACATTTATCGCCCACTTCACCATTCAAAAATAGGGTCAAAAAATAGTGCTCCCCCCCCCCCTCTGAGGCGGATTACCCCAGGGGCCTTAATACATTAAATATAGTATTCGAATTATTTATCGCTTTACTAGTAGACGACAAAAACTTTGAGTTTAAAAATACGATAAAAATTGGGCGCCGGGAGAAACGCTTTGAATCCTCAATTTTACGAAGCGAATGCCTTACTATAAACTGGCATAGGAAAAGCGAGTGAGCAGAGAAAAGAAAGCAGACAACAATATGTTTTAACAGAACGTGCTTTCCCGTCATAAAATTGAGGAGCTAAAATAAAAATTGGAATTCTCTGGCTTTTCTACGCTGATTATAATTTGTTAAAAACCTTTTTCAAATATATTTCATAAAAAATATTTTTCAAGTCAATTTTATTACCCATCGAAAATAATGGATCTTAACAATATTTAAAATAATGATCACACTAGATCTGGAGCCAGTGCTTGAGTTTGGCTTGCCGTTTATTTTTTAATTCTTGATCCGTATTCTAGGTTTAGTCAATAAAACAGATCCCGATCCAGGTCAAATTTCAGTATCAGACACCAATTTACAAAACTCATTTTTTATTAATTTGTATATAATTCTATAAGATATTTTTATAATTAGAATATTTTACAAAAAAAATGTCAATTAAATTTTCCATACCTATCATATTATATATAAGATAAAAGATATAATTTATAGGCAAGAAATAGAAGGCGAAGAGTCTACACCAGCAGAGGCATGATGTGACGAGGAATGGAAAAAATCGGAGGAGAAAAACTCATTGCATCCTTCTAAAGAAAGTATACCAAAATACATATATAACTCAACAATTTATAAGAAATGAACATTTTGTTCTTTTATAAGAAATAATTTATGAAATAAATTGTAAGAAGAAATAATTTTGTAAGAAAAAAGTTTTGTAAGGAATATGTAATTTTGTAAGAAATGAAGGTGTCACTTTTTAAGAAGTACCATGTGCTTTTTCAAATTGAGAAACATCAATTGAATGGCCAATTTTAACAAAACAACGATTCAACCAAGCGATGTTTGCTCGGCAAAATTAAAGTTTTTTCGAAGTTGAAAGATCTTAAGTATTTAACAAATGCGATTCACTGATTTGTACGGCGCTACCAAATTTCGCCCATTCAACAAAAAGATAAATTTTCGTCCATAATGCCAAATTTCATCCAACATTATCTTCCAGAAGTATTCCATGCTGAATCCGTTTGGTTTAAAAGTGCAAAAATAAAATGACAGTCCCCGAAAACTATTTTCTTAGACCCGTTAGACCAAAAGTATAAAAGGCAAAGTTGTGCAGAACAGAATTCATTTTTTGATTCTGATCGAATATATTTTTGTCGAACTTCCGATAAAAATGTCGAAAAAGTCGAAATTGTCAAAAATTCGAGTTTTTTCGAAAAATTACGACATTTAAATCGGAATTTCGAAAAAAAATTATGTACAGAACTTTGTTTTTTTATATTTTTGGTCTAACAGGTCTAAGAAAAAAATTTTCGTGGACTGTTATTTTATTTTTGCACTTTTCGACCCAACGACATAGCACCGAAGTATTCGAGGGTGACGCGGAATGATTCTGGGATTACGCGGAAGAGTTCGGGGGTGGCGCGGAATGAATCGGGGGTGACGCTGAGAGTGCGGGGGTGAAGCAGAAGATAGGTGGACGAAACACGAAACTTTGGCTTTTTGGTTGTCTAGACGAAATTTGGTTTGGTATTTTCGCTGTATGGACAAAATTTGGTTTGGATGAAATTTGGGCCAGCGATTTGTACTGTTATTGCTACCGTATTTCATGCAATCATTACAGTAATCAAATTAGTTTCATTTTTTAGGGATAAATTAAATTTCATAGAAATCACAATATTATCCATTTACAGTACTATATAATTGATATGCTTGTATACATATTCGTCATGACACATATTTTCTCTGCTTCTTTGCCCCCGTTATATTTCTTCTTCCATACTTCTTTCTCTCTATTTATTGCCTGGATGTCCGGGCGCTCCTGGAAGTCCATCTCCGTCTGCTGATCCCTTTTTCCCCGGAAGTCCTGGCTTCCCCGAACGACCTCCGCCTGTTGATCCGCCTCCTTTCATATTACACCAAATAAAAAAAAATCCTTCGAACATTTTTTCAGGATTTTGGGAACTTTAGGAAAGAATGCAACATAAAAAAGTATGTTAAAGGGGTAATAAAAGGTCATTTGGAAACGTTAAAAAATAAATTAGGGATTTTTGTTTACAAATCGGTCACTTTTTATAGCATAAAAAATTATTTAATTATTTTACAATTTTCAAAACCTAGAATTATAAATTTTATATTTTAGTGAGTGAATTGGTCGTCTAGTCATGAATAACAATTTTACTATTTAAAAATCATTACCTCCACCGCCTCCCCCACCGCTACCGCCATCTCCCCCATCACCGCCACTGCTAAAGGGCCAAAAGCGACGAGAACGGACAAGCAGTCCGTCCTTGTCCGAGTGCCCACTTCCAGTGGCCATGGCGATCATGGCCCCCAAGCCGAACAGAAGGATGAGGGAGAAGAGAAGACGAAGCGGGGACATTGGGAATTGCGATGGGATGTGAATTTGGAGGGGAAATTGGGCCATTTATATGGACATCCAAACTGATTTGTTTTCTCTGGCGCCCTCTTCAACAGACCCAATCTTTCTCCAAGGCGATTTGCAAAATCATTGTCATCTTGACGTCGAAATTACATTACTAATAAGACACAACTTAATTGGGATAACAAATTGGTCAAATTGTAACGGCTGTTAATCGCCATGTATTTCTAGGTGGAACAGTGAACCAGTTTCATTTTAGCATTTTTCCTCAAAAAACCAATACGCTCTCATTCACTGAGTTCGCTGAAGACAAATAAGCGTAAATTCAATTAGTAATATCATCATAATTCCACTTCAATCCATTCTTGTTATAGAATAAAATTCGCAAATTCCGACCTAACAAATTTTGATTTTATTCTCCGAAAAATTTATCATCTTGGTCATACGGATATCAAGGCAATTTAAGTTCCGCATTTTTCTTTTTACCAACAAATAAGTAAATTATGACTCCGATGGAGCCATTTCCATGAAATGATTTTGCAAATTGCCTGTTGTAGAGACTCACAAATCAGTTTGAATGTCCATATAAATGGCCCAATTTCCCCTCCAAATTCACATCCCATCAGCAATTCCCAATGTCCCCTTTGCGTCTTCTCTTCTCCCTCATCCTTATGTTCGGCTTGGGGGCCATGGCCACTGGGAACTTGGACAAAGTCGGACTCCGTGTCCGTGCTCGTCGCGGCGGCGGCGGTGGTGGTGGCGGAGGCGGTGACGGAGGCAAAAATTGCGAGTTCAACTGCACAAATGGAAGTTGCATGATGGTATGCTAATCTAGTGTGATCATTGACAAAATTACATCTTTCGTTCATTTATTGATTCGTTCCAAATATCAATCAATTTGACGTTGCAATGAAACATTCAATTAATTAAAGTAAAAGCTTATAGTGAATTTATCAGTGCTGGGTCTTTTTTTTAAAAAAAGGCCCATTTTTGCCTGTTTTTTTGCCCCCCTCTATCCCTCCTCCCCATAAACTCCTAAATATCCCTTAAAAACCCTATTTTTCGGTATTTCACGAAAATTCTCTAAGTTTTTTTAGCCGAATTTCGAAAAAATAAAAATACCAGAAGATAGAGCATAAAATTCTGCACAACTTTGTCGCTTGAAGTTGGGCTAGTTAAGCTTAGAAAAAGTTTTTGGTTGGTTCGAATAACCATATTTTGAGATTTTGACACTTATTGATGGCATATTGTCTGTCTGTCTATCTGCTATCAACAACATTTGGTTGTTCTACAGGAATGGAAGGTCGGTGGAATGGTTGTTGTTGTGGTTGAAGTTGTTGTTGTCGGACAACAATCCTGGGCGGATTGGGTGATGAACAAAATCTTGGCCAATCGAACAGGATCCAAGCGTAGAAAATTGACTAAATTATTAAAAATATTTTTAGGGGAAAATAAATACTTATTTTTAAGTACAAAAAGTTTTTATATTTTCCAATGCAGAGAAGGTGTAATTGATTAACTTAAGACATTAGGCTGTAGATAAATGATATGTGTTTTGGAGAATATGGATGACTAAATCGTAAATCAGTTGCTTTTCTATTTGATATTCTCGAATCATCGTAATTAGTTATGATGTACTCGGAATATTGATTTTTGTACACTTACAAGTTAGTTTTACCATAATAAATGCGTCCAGAGAGAAGCCGACCATGGTAATCCAGCCAAGATAATTGGAAAGAGTAATGCCGAACTAAAAAAATGATTATTTAAATTGATTTATTAATAATCACTCACAAGGTTGCCAAAAAATGAGACCATATTTGGCAAAATGTTGAATAAAATGTCACTAGTCAACGTGATTAGCACAAGTTTATTACGCTAAATTGTGAAATTATATTTTGTCGCGTTTATTTTAATTTTTTTTGTTCCGACTATAAAATTTTCGTCAAAAATAAGAATAATAAAATATATTAAGGGAATTTAAGAATACATCTTTAATAATCATCAATAATGCATCGAAAATTATGATTATAATATATTTCGCAGTTTTTGAGGGAAAATTTGTCCACAAACATCATAGAAAATATAATATATCTTTCAATGGGGTTAAAATATACATATATCGGCAAAAAGTTTGATAAAAATATAAAAAAAACATATTTTGAGGGTCCCATCTTAAAGTGCTTGGCTGGACTAAATTTTAATAAATAAAAAAGGCCAAAAATTTATTAAATTTGCTATAGAAACTTACCACAGCCTTCTTGTGAGCAGTGCTGGAATTGTGCTGGTTGATGGTGGTTTTATAGAGAAAGAAGAAGTAGAGGCTGGACACAATGTTCACCAGGCCAAGGGCACTTTTTGTGCCCAAGCGGTACAAATTGCGGAACTTCACCTGGATGCAGGACGCGTTCAGGCACCCTTTGATTACTGAAATTGTTTGTTTATGGGGTGAAAAAAAGCAAATTTTACGATCATTTTTTGGCATAATTTGTCATCCAAACTAACTTTCAGCAATGTCCGGTGGAAGTTCGTGTTCAAAAACGCGGAAACTGATTGCAAAACACAAAATGCACAGGAGTGTGTCGGCAGCCATAAAGTAACGTTTTTCCAGCTTCCCAAAGTTCATCGGAAATTTGATGATCAGGCAACTGAAAATATGTACAGGAAAATGTGTGTGGTTTATTAAAAATTATTTTAAATCAATATTTCTAGGGAAGATATAATTCATTAAAATGAAATTATTTGTTTTCAGGACCAAAAAGTGTCATGCACAAAACAATTTAAAATTTGCGCAAAATTTTAAAACATTAATTTTTCCCATTTTTGACGCCTTAGGAATCGGATTAGGTAATTTGTGAAAATATATAATCAAGTGAGCCAGAAATTGGCCAATATGGTGATTTCTTGGCAAATTTTTTGGAATAGGTAGGTTACAGATGGGCTTAGATTATTTTGTAGCTAATTTTTTCATACCAAAGGATTTTTTACACTCAGTAAAAGTCAAGGTACCAAATTTCAATGTATAAATACATTGACCCCCACTCCCCATCAATAATACTAATAGGTAATTTACCGATCAATGGCCACTCCGAAGATGGCAACAGGGATGGTCAGGTTGGCACATTGATAGCCGATGGACAGCCAGAACATCCACGCCGGATCCTGCAGTCCCGGTCCAAAACGGACCCAGCTGATAATCATGAAAATGTTGTAGGAGATTGCCGAGATCAGGCCGATAAGAAAAACGATCAGGTAGAGGACCAGCGAGGGGGCCAAAGTACCCTGGGTGACAAGGGCCCTAAAAATAGTTCAAACTGGCTAATAAGAAAAATTTATTTTGGAGGATATTTTTAGGGAATATGGTTTTTTATCTGGTGAAATATAAGTTTTCTAGAGGAATACGGTATTGGTTATTTTTCTAGGGCGATACGGTATTCGTATCCTATAAACTATAAGCTACATGTTTTATTACAATCTATTTAATAAACAACTAATGGCATTTTCAATATTCGTTTTATGTTATACCTTGTGAAATAGATAGACGAAACGGAGAGTGCTAAAAACAGGAGGAATGCCGACATTTGGAGAATCGAGCATAAGAAATATTCGCTCACGTTGACCACCACCAAAAAATCGGATGGAGTTGGTATTGGTGGTGGTCTTGAAGAATTTGGCGTAGAGGAATCGTTCATTTTCTTTAAAATAATATTTTGAATCATTTTTGACTAACAATATTAGAAAGAACAAAATTTTTATTGTGTACATATACTCTATCTAGAGTCTAGAGAGGACCTACATCATTCCTTCGAACTTTCAATATTAAATAATATATTTTTCAAAAATAAGCCTTCTAGAAAATAAAGTATCTAAAATAAAATTTAAGATGCTATTGGAGAATTGGAGGGATGAATTCTATTGTCTCTATATATTTATTATAAAATCCAGATATTATTCAAAACCAAGAATTAAGGACGTGAAAGATGGTTCCATATTTGTAAGAGTCAGGTGAAATTGCCATACTAAGTATGCCTTTAGGGCATTCGTATCAAAAATTCTTTATGGACACCTGCTGTTCTCTGACTTTTAGGTGATAAATATGCAATTTGGTTTTTGATAAGGACAATAAATTATTTTTGGTGGAGATATTATTAATACCCACTACTTTTCTTGGTAACAGCATGTTTACCATAAATTCTACGGAACTAAAATAGAAAAACGCAATGTATTGACATAGGTAGTTTGGATTGGATTAAGGATTTCGAATTTGAGCTAAAAGTATATTAAAATTTATTTTCCAACAATATCATGTGTTTAATAAATCTTAATTGATTTTTTACATTTATTTTCCATTTTTTTATAAATTAATTAATTTTTTAGAGCCATGAAAGTGCAATGTATAATAATAATAATAACAGCTAACCAAAGAATAATATATAAGTCATCACCACCCCCATTGTTTGTGTAAATGAAGGTTGAATTAAAAAAAAATAAAAATTTAAAGTGCGAATTTCTCAATATTTATTCAATCGTCTCTAGAAATTTTAAGTCTGGCGACCACACACAATCTGATAAGAGAGTGCTTATATAAAAAGGCATCCAAAAAAGAGATTTTTTTATTTTTCACAAGAAATCAGTTGGTTCTATGGTTTTAATGATTTCTTAAAAGAAATTATATCTCTATTCCATCTCTGAAACACAAAAAAAAATTAAAGCTTTTTTATATATTAATAAAATTTTATGGTTTTTTAGTAACATGCAGCTCATTCCCGTCCTTCTCTTAACATGCGGTTTACCCTCGATTATTGCACTTCCAACTACCAAAGTATCTACGAAGAAGCCATCTACCCTTTGTCCCTTACTCTCGTCAACCAAAAAACCGTCGCACAACAGTACAGTAACCTCCTCAACTATGAAGCCGTCTACCAAAGCTACTAAATCCATATTTTCTACTAAGAGTACGGTACACAAATTTTCTACAAAGGCTACTATACCCTCATCCGCGACCAAGAAACGGTCTATCAAGGTTACCGTAACCCCGTTTTCTACCAAGGCCACCGTATCGCCATCAATTACTACCATAAGGCCGTCTACTAAGGGTGTTGTAACAACTAAGAAAATGAGTTCAAAGAGTTCTTCTTCTTCTGAAAGCTCATCTTCGGAAGAACATCATGGCCATGGACGTAAGAGTCACGGCAATAATGGACATCGTCATGGGCACAAAGGCCGCCGTTATGGACGACGCCACTAAAATTCACCGACTTGTTAAGAGGATACCGTATATTTTATTCCCAAGATGTTGTATTCCTGTAATAAAATCACATAAGGCTATAGTTATTGAAGTTTACGGCATTTTATAATTTAAAGTAATTTCCGCCTTCTCTTATAAATACATTCTTGTATGTTCAAATTTTCATTTGGATTGATTTTTCTTTTTTGGTTTCATATAAGGAATAGTAATAAACATTTTTACACGCATTTGCCAACCATGAATTAGTCTGATAAAAAAATTTTCACTCCTTTCCATTGTGAAAAAAATTCAACATTAATATTGGAACAATGAAACTGTGTTGGATTTCTTTTTTTCCATGGTTTTTGGTTCGTTATAATATTGGAACAATGAAACTGTGTTGGATTTCTTTTTTTCCATGGTTTTTGGTTCGTTATTTTTTGTCGGAAATTGGGCGAAAATTTTCTAACATAAATGTAAACACTTGAAATATGACATATCTCTTCACAAAGAAAACTCTTCATAGCTGACTACCTATGTAGATTGGTTTTATAACCAGAATTAATAAAACTTGATTTTTTATAATTTTAAATAAAATATTGGTTATTAGAAAAAAATTAATTCTTAATTCTAGATAGAGTTACCAAAATCTATGAATAATAAATCTGTATATTTATAGCTGCAAATTAAATCTGAATCACCTTCCGAAAAGTCATTTTTCTTAAGAAAAGATCTAAATTCGCAAAAGTTTCTATCGGGGCCTCTGTGGCGAGGCAGATCATTCCCCCCCCCCCNAGTTTTTTCAGGTTTGCCAACTCTGATAGTTCTTCTTGCAAATTTATAGCAGACGTTTAGAGCCATCTTTTGACACCAAACTTACTTCTCTAGGTTTTACCCGAAAAAAAAGTTATGATCATTTTTCTGCCGCTGGGGGAAAAGACTGGCGGGAGGGAATGATGTGTGTTCCTCTGTTGACACGCGTAGGTTTAAGTCCCCACGATTAAATCCCCGAGTTTGGTTCATCATCTTTTTAGGCCTAGAGTTTTCAGAAATTATGAACTTACTTATCTTAGGCCTTGATTTTTGAAAAAATGTATAGGTCTCACAGTCAGATATTCGACAAAATTTATATTTACCTATTAGGCTTAGGCCTTGGATTTTAGAAAATCATAGGCCTATGTACGAGTTTTTAAATACATGCATCGATCGAATTTATTTTTCAAAAAATTCTCAAAATTTGTTTCAAGGCTCTTCTCTCAAATTCACTTGTCTCTAAAAACTTACGATCCTGATTTGCTCAAAAAAATTTCAACCATAATCATTTAAAGCATTTTAAAATTTTTATTCCATTTTTTGCCATTATTTTAAAATTTTTGCCTTCTTTTTTTGAGGATCGTAAGTTTTTTTTTTTTTGGTGCTTGGGAAGGGTTATCCTGCTAAAAAATTTCAATTTATTATCAAATTTACCCAGGTTCAGCATCCAGAATATTCGTCTGATCATGTCCCTGCCATTGATCAGCAACCTCTTGCTGATCAGTTTTTGGTTGAATGTCTACGGTTATCGTATGAGCTCTGATCAGCATCAAACTACTCCGATCGCCACCATTCCCATCACCACCACCAGCCCAAAACCTCACAAATGTTGTCATTACCCAAATCAGACCCGGGTGGACCATTGTAACTGTTGGCCAACCTGCGATGGCATGGAAATCTGCGCCACTTGCACTGCGGAACAGCTACCAACCTGCGAATGCTCGAAGGCAAGAATTTATGGGTTCTTTTCAATGCTATTTAGCTATATATATCTCAAAAACTCTTGATTTTATGGAAACTATTTATTTTTATTATAAAAACAAGTAAGTTAAAAATAGAAGTAAAAGAATTTAGAAACCTTAGGTATAGATCTGGGATTCATTGTTCATTCAGTTATACGACATTTGCGGCTCTCTTTATAACTCGGTTAAAAACAAGCCTAGAGAAATGTGTTTGGTGTCAAAAAATAGAGTAAAAATTTAGCTAAAAATTTCTCCAAGCACGCACGAATAGGACCACTGTACAAAAAGTTATGGTCAAGATAACGATTTTGGCCAAATCCACAGTTTTTTGGCCATAATTTTCCCCCAGTGGACCAATTTAAGTGGACTTTGGCTTATTTTGTAGCTAATTTTTTGCTCTATTTTTTGATACCATAATCATTTTTCTAGCTTCCACTTGAACCGATTTATAGCGAATGGGCCGCAAGTGTCGAGGCCACAAATGTCGGCACACCGTTCATTCCACATTTCTGCAAAATTATTGAAAATGTTTTACGTTAAGTTCCTGCATTTACCATAGATGACATAACTTACAACTCTTAAAATTGTAAAATCCTACGATTGTTTTAGGGCTATGTGCTGTACGATTACAGCTTAGAGCGCTGTGTTTTGCCCGAGGATTGTCCGTCTTGCAAGGGGCCTTATGAGGAATTCAGGCATTGTAGCACCTGCGAGGGCACATGTGCCGATCCATTTCCAAAGTGTTCAGCGGATGGGTGTAAGTATTGTAAGGGAGAAGAGGAAATGCCTCCCGAGAGTGATTCTCATCCCATGAAAAGCATCCATAAGCGGAGGGCAAAGCGTGCTGCTGTAGCTTAAATGGTTGAAAGCTCTCCCCGGACAGGAGATACCGTATTTTTCCTAAAATAAGGGGCCTTCTAAAATAAGGGGCATCTCTAAAATAAGGGGCCCCTGGAGGGACTTTGAAAAAAATAAGAGGCATCTCTAAAATAAGGGGCATCCCTAAAATAAGGGGCATTTCTTTAATCGGCTCAAAATGCCTAAAATTTCAAATTTTATTTTAGGTTCTCGATTATGATCCGAAAGTATATTGGTTAAAATATATTGTTGTCTGATTTTATTTTATTTTCTAGGTTCATTCACTTTTCCTCGTACAGATTACAATTTTTCAAATACTGTAAAATAAGTATTGAATGAATTGTGTCTTTTTCATAAGTTTGATGAATAGTTTTCGATAAATTCGGTAAATTCTCTTTTTCAATTTGTCCATTTTAAGCCTTAAAAATGTAAATAATGGAACAATTTTGGAGTTTTTTAAACCAGAAAATCTAGTTTACTTCATTGAGCCTTATACTTTTTCGAAGCAAATATTTGCTTCGAAGCTTGAAAAAATTTTAATAAAAAGGGATTTAGAAGTTTTCTAACCTTTATTTTATTTGCTTTTTGGAGAATTAATATTTGCGTTGTTGCGAAAAAATTTAAAAAATGAATGATTCACAATAGAGCGAAGAGGGATTTATGAGGAGGGATAGTACAAAATAACCTTTGGAAAAAATAAGGGGCATCTCTAAAATAAGGGCATCCCTAAAATAAGGGGCACCCTGGAGGGACTTTGAAAAAAATAAGGGGGCCCCTTATTTTAGGAAAAATACGGTATGTGGGTTCGAGTCCCACCGGCGGCCTAACGTTTTGCCCCTCCCTTATTGTATAAAAAAAGAATAAAAGTAACAATCGAAGCTGTAGCTGCTGCGACTTAAAAAAAGTGCTCATATGAAAAATAAGGCCTATGAGATTTTTTGAGGCTTATTGTTAGAATGATATCACATTGGCACAACGTCTTACTGTTATCAGTACCGAAGATAAACGCTGCCCCTCGTTTCATATAAACCATGATTCATCTTCAGCCAAAAGCCACGTTTTTTCTAACATGGTTTGCGAAATTCGTGGCCCAATGAAAATTCTGCGAAAAAAACTCAGGCCGGTGAAATTTTTTTGAAAATTCCGGTTTTTGAATAACCTGAAGCCTGTGAAAACAAAAATTAAATAATAGGACGCATATGAAAATCTTTGAAAATTCGAACCCTGTGAAAATTGCTTGAAAGGGTCTAACAGGTCTAACAAAAAAGTTTTTAGAGGACACATTGAGTTTTGATCCTTTTTTATAACGCCCCTTATGAAATTTTTTTTTAAACGACATAGCACCTTTCCAACATTGAAAATTTATAAGGGTAGACTACACCTCAATAGAACTCAGTTCATTAGAATCCAGAAACTTCCCTTCGCTCAAAAACTTTTTATGTCTGGTAGAACCAGCAAACATAATAAAAGAAAAAGATTTAGAATTTAAGACACCACTTTTGGTCTTTTTGGTTTTTCGAAATTCCCTGTAAATTTTTGAAATTTGTGCAAAAAACTTGAATTTTTTGCATTTTTTCGAAACTTTCAAATCAAATTTTTTAAGGAAATTCGAAAAACCCAAAGGGGCCATAAGTGGGGCCTTAAAATTCTCATATTTTTGCTTCTAGTTTTGGCCTACTATGTTTGAAAAAAAAAGTTTTTGGGCGATTTTTTGATTATAGTGAACTGGGTTCTATTGACCTGACCCCCATCGGTGAGCCGAAATTGCCAAACCTGGGGGGTAAAGTGGTTTGAGACCAAAAACCAACTCTACAAACCGTTAGTTTTGGGCATCTGAAAAACATATTTTGTTCATCCGAATTCCAAACATGGTCAAAACATCAATCGAACATCAAACATCTATAAAAATATGCATTTGATGTTTTGGCTATGTTCGGATGAAAAATATGCTAAAACTTTGAGAATGGGTTTCAGACCCCCAAACAAACGGTTGGATAGTTGCTTTTTAGTCTCGAACCATTTTACCTCTATGTTTGGTTCACCGATGCAGAATCGGCTGAAAATGCAGAATCGGCTGCAACATAAACATTGTAGGTAACGGTGCTAGGGCATTGAAAAACAGTGCCAAATGCAAAATTTTTGGCGGAAACTTTTTTAAGACTTGCTAGGTCGAAATTATGAAAAGACTGTGCAGGATTTTATGCACTATCTTTTAGTAGTTTTATTTTTTCAAAATTCGAACAAAAAATTTGGTATTTTCTCGAAATACCGAAAAAATGTTTTTAGGGGATATATTGAACATTTTGCTTGAATTTCGAAAAAATAAAAATACTAGAAGATAGAGCATAAAATTCTGCACAATGGCTTTTTATACTTTCTACATACCTAGTAAGTCTTTAAAAAAGATTTCGGCCAAAATTTTGCATTTGGCACTTTTTTAACGTCCTAGCATCGTAGGTAATATCTTACAGTTGGTGTTCATTAATAGAAGCTAGGAAACTGCTGTTTGTAAGTATAACACCGTTCAAAGCAACGAATAGAACATAAAATTACAAAACGAGCTTAATCTTTAACGATCCACTGTGAATAATTACAGTAAAATGGTACTCGAGAAGATTCCTTCTACTTTGAGGGAATGGAATTTTTGGCCAAATTATAAAAAAGGCCGATCTATTCGTCATAATTTTCCGCAGGTGGTCCGCCGGCATGCCAATGTAAGAAGGGGTATGTTCGCGATAAAAATGGAGCGTGCATTCCGCCATATAAATGTTTTACAGGTATCATATACCTTTCTATCCATTTTTTAGAATTGACATCAGCAGTTCAAAGATCAATAATCGGGAAAATAATTAAAATCCAACATTAAATTATCATGACAAGTAAAGACTTTTCACATAGTATGTATGTACATACTATGATGATTAGGGTTGGATTTTTATGTTATAACCAGTGTTGGGAAAATGAGAAAATTCGGCTCCGGCTCCAGCTCCGGTTCCAACCCCTGAAAATTTTTTGCTCCGGCTCCAGGCCCCGAAAAATTTCGGCTCCGGGGTCCCAAAAATGTCAGCTCCGGTTCCGGGCTCCGGAAAATCTCCGGCTGTGGTTCGAAACCTCGCGAATTTTCAAATTTTTTTGACCAAAAAATTGATGGGATGCAGTTTTGTGTAGAGAAATGTATGGAAATAAACACTATTTGCTTTTTCTCTGCTCGTCTGTGTCCCCTCTGCTCTCTCTCGCATGTCTAATTGACAAAGAGAGACTGTGCAGAGAAGAATGGATGGCAGCAGGCGCCAAGATAACACAGAGGGAAAAAATAGTGTGCGATTTCTCCCTCTTCCCTCACCCAAACATGTGACCTGTCACTCATTTTCCTTTCAAAATTTTTATAAATTTCAAATTTATTTTATTCGAAATTTTTCACGGCTCCGGCTCCAGCTCCGGGCTCTCAAAATTTTTGGCTCCGGCTCCAGCTCCGGCCTTCTCAAAATTTCGGCTCCGCTCCGGCTCCAGCTCCGGAGCCGGAGTTTTTCCCAACACTGGTTATAACATTTTTTGCTTATTTGTTTTGAAAAAGGATCAAAAACAAGCATTTTGATGTTAAATCTTTTTAATTGGAGCAAATCTTTATGTAATGTAACTGCAAAGTATAAAATATAAATGGATAAGTATTTGGAATTTCGAGCATAATTTGCCGAAAATTCTTATAAGCAAAATTCCAAATAAAAATACATTTTAAAAATCAAAAATTTTTAGATTTTTTAAATTTGTTGTTTTTTGGGAGGAATTTTCGAAAAGAATATATTGATTATAATCTTTTCATAAATATTGGTAATATAAAAAAATAAAATTTAGTGCAATTTTTGGCAATTTTCACAATATAAAAATTCCGGGCCCCAAAGAAGGCGTTTTCATAAAAAAACGGAATTTAGGCCCAAATTGTTTCCATCTGAACATGGTCAAAAGTCAAACTTCATTTAAAAAAATGAATAAAAATGTTCGGCTCATATTTTCACCCTTTTAGGATGGAACCAAAGATTTCAGATTGGGTTTTAGACCCTCAAACTAATGGTTTGAATGTTTTTTTTCTGGAGTTTACATGTTAAAATGTTTGGCAATGTTCGGATTAAGATACAACATATCATATAGGTGTTTTGGCATTGGTACAAAAGATCCCCTCGCAGAACATCCCCAAACTGACAAAAAAATATCTAGACCAAAGGTATAAAAAGTAAAATGGTGCAGAATTTTATGCTCTGTCTTTTGATATACATATCTATTTTTTGAAATACGAATAAAAAATTCGAAATTTTTTCGAAAATATCGAAAAATAAGGTTTTTAGAGGATATTTCGAACTTTTTGATTGTATTTCGAAAAATTAAATATGTCAAAAGATAGAGCATAAAATTCTGCACAACTTTGCTTTTTGTACCTTTGGTCTAACTGGTCTATCAATAAAGTTTTTAGGCATGGGGATATTTTTTGTCAGTTTGGGGATGTTCTGCGAGGGGATGTTTTGCGTAGACCCCTATGATTTTATTTGCAATAAAATTTAGAATGTGAATTCCCTACTTTCGCTCCTCCTACAACTTCAACTGGTTTTTTTAATTACTTAAATCACTTTTCAAATTTATATTTATTTTTTAGGAATTAATTGTTACTACGGAGTTGCTCGTCTCTCAAATTGTTTAATGGTCAATAATAGGACAAAATGCTCAGAGATACAAAAAGAAGAGGCCAAGAATTTCATAGAGGTTTATTGCGGGCTGGATACCCAATGCTACACCATCCGGCACAATTGTTACAGCGGTAGGGTGGTGTTCTCGGGATTTCTAGCATGCCCACATCCGGACGGACAATTGGGCACCAAGGAAATTTCGAAAACGGAACCAAAAATTGGGCACCAAGCGGACAAATGGGCACCCAAAAAAAAGTAGTGAAATCAGCGGGCGGCGTCGCTCATGCCCACCTGAAAAGATGAAGGCGCAGGTGCTAAGGCGTTTTAAAAAAATGCCATAGTGGCTTTTTTTTAAAAAGTGCCAAAATCCAATAGGCTCCAAAAACTTTTTTGTAAAACTTGCTAGGTCAAAACTTCCGGCGACAAAGTTGTGCAGAATTTTATGCTCTATCTTATAATATTTGATGAAATTCAACAAAAAATTTGAAAATTTCGTGAAATATCCTATTTTTCGATATTTTCGAAAAATTTCGAATTTTTTTAGAATTTTGAAGAACTAAAAATACCAAAAGATAGAGCATAAAATTCTGCACAAATTTGTCGCTGGTAGTTTTGGCCTAACAAGTTTTACAAAATAGTTTTTGGAAAAAGTTTTGGGTTTTGGCACTTTTTTTAAACGCCCATTATGGCACTTTTTTAAACGACCCAGCACCAAGGCGCAGAAGGCGCCAACTTGAAATAATGAGGGCGCAGATGATGTCGGCCTGTAAAAGTGGGTTTGAAAAATTAAATGAGCCGATGGCGATGATTAAAAACTAAAGTGCCTGTCTTTAAAAACTGGCGCTTAAATTTTTCGTACCCAACTGTACATGTCCGCTTGGTGTACTTTCCTGCTGTTAACGTGG
>LDKF01000919.1:40788-52398 GCA_001026735.1 Rotylenchulus reniformis
TATGAGCTGCTTCACAAAGGCTGTGCTACTAATCCCGACCAGCTGGGCAAGATAGCTGGAAATCTCTGCGCAGATTCATGCGAATCATTGAAGCGCCAAGCGTGTCGTAACGCAGATTCTGATTCTTACGAATGCAATCTTTGCCAGGGCGATTTCTGCAACCGGCTGGATGACATTATTTTACGATGATCATATTTGGAAGATTTTGTGACGAACATTTTCTTATTTGCTCGTCCATATATAAAGTGATTTGATGTTATATTATGAATGTTGAGAACAATTGTTCACTGATTAAGGAATGTATTAAGAAGTAATGAAGATCCTGTTTAGACCTGTCTAATTTTTGAATCTTTCTTGAATATACTGTATTCTCTCTAATAGAAGGTACATCCGAGAAGTGGTTGGAAATTAGGCTTTATCATACTTATCATATATTATTATGTTATTATTCCGTCCCAAAAATGAAAAATATCTTTATAGCAGAACAAAAAAAAAGATAAGGGCAATTTTCATTTGAAATTTTATTTTTGTGAAAAATTTGATCTAGACAAAAATTGTTATTCCGTGGCCACTCGTCGCTTCTCCATTAGGCAGGTGTATGGCGTGCACATCGCCACAAAACCCTTTTTACGCTTTAGGGACGGAAGTGTTTGTCCGGGACAAATCTGAATACCAAGATCATCTGCAGATATCTCCTCTATATGATTAAGAAATGTAGTACATTGAGATTTGAAATTTTAAATCTGGCTTAAATAAGACGAGATATAGTACATGGAAAAGAAATTATATTAATAGTTGGGCCGAAATTTCTCTGAATATTTTTGTTTATTAATTTTATCCATTCTATCAATTCGATAAGTAATTATTGAAAAAAGTTGATTCGATTGTGCTACCCCTAAAATAAAAACAATTTTTACAGTGTACTGGTTGAACAGGTTGGCAATGAACAGGAAGAGTTCCATACGGGCCAACGACTCGCCGAGGCATTGCCTGTTTAGTGGAGAGTGGAATTTTTAATTTTCTGTTAATTTTCGGATTTTAATTTAAAAACCAAAAATTCATAAATTTCGAATTTGTTGAATTTTTTACCGTTTGCCGACAGAGAATGGGACCAATTCGTCGCAACGCTTCAGTTTTCCCTGATCATCTAGAAATCGGTCCGGGTCGAACAAGTTCGGGTTCGGGAAATACTGTAATTAGACCAAAATTACAACAATGAAAATTACCGTACATTTTCATCGATCAAAACGGCCGAAATTTGGGGAATAACAGGAGTGCCTTTGGTCAGTTTGTACCCGTCCAATTGGACATCCCGTGTCAGGGCGTGCGTGATGTTGAGAGGTAAAAGATTGGCAGTACGTTGAATTTCCTGGAAAAATTTTAAATCTTGGCACATTGCAAGAATAAATCATGGCATAATTGTCAAGAAGCAAGACCAAGATCATGATGACATCTTGATATGGGATCAAATCTTGTTTATCTTAACATAATTTTAGATCCTAGATCAGATTGCCATGATTTTGGTCGCAAGGATCTAAAATAGTGACAATCTGGGAAGGTATGACATCTTGATAACTGTGTCAACTAATCAAGATCCTGATAAGCTCGGATATGTGAGTAAATCTTGGTAAGTTAAAAGAGAAAGCCAAATCTTGTGTGTAATAAATTTGGCAACCCATCTTATCGTTCTGGCCAATGCTCACCATGATCACTGCATTGGTGTACGGTAGACTGGATTTGTCCGCCACCGTAACCATGCGATCCGTGGTGCCCACCACAGTATCCAGCTCATCCTGCATTTTCTGCATGCATTTTGGGTTGTGCAACAGATAAGCAATGCCCCAGGCCAGGGTGGTCGTGGTGGTTTCCTGGGCCAAATTACAACAATTATTATCAGATATCTAATTATAATCTTTTAAAACCTGTCCAGCTATCCAAAGGTCGGCGCAAACATTGGCACATTCGCCCAAGCTGTAAAAAATCGCTTATTCGCATTTACTTAGGCTTTACAACCTCATCAGGCTGGTTCGTCTTCCCCAGTTTACCCACTATCCTTTTTCCTGCTTAATTTGCTTCATTTTTGCCATCCCCGATTAGCCGTTATCTGTCCCCGAATACCTGCTGTCTGTCCCCGATTAACTAGATGATATTTACTCACTCATCGGTTTATCTCCGGTTCATCCTCGATTCACATTTATGGCCGATCCCGATTTTGTCACACTTGTCCCCGATTATTTCCCCGTTCCCCGATTTGTCCTCATTTATGTGTTATTTTCCAATCCCTGACTCGCTCCCCGTCCCCGATTTTCTCCCCGATTCCCACTTGAAATTTTCCCGCGGCTCCCCGGCCTCCTCCCGGCGCTTCATCTCCTTCAAAAATGCGTCCACAAAGTCCACGGGTGGCGTGTGCCAATGGTCCCCGTGCTGTTCCAACTCGCGCGCCTTTTCCCCAATTTGTGTCTCGAAATATGCGAAAAAGGCATTCATTCGTTGCATTAGTCTGTTAAGTGGAGAGAAGAATTTTTGGACTTAAAAAGAATTGAATTTCTAATAAAAATGGAAATTTCGAACCAAAATTTTTTTTGAGATTTGAAAAGTTCAAATTTTTAAAAAAATAAATTAGAAAAATGAGTAAATTTTCAGATGATGTTTTTTAGTTTGAAAGAACTAAATGCCAGTTTTCGGATTAAGTTCGCTTAGGCGAATAGAAAAATAAAAAAATTTCTATTTAAGAATAGCTGGATGCCATGGACCAATATTTCAAAGTTTAAGGGTTATCTAATGGGCTAATGACATATTTTTCTAATTTTCTCGAAACAAAAATGTACAAAAATTTCCAAAAATTTTATTTATTATTTTCCATTTATTAGAATAGAGAATGTTCCCGTCAAAAAAAGGCAAAATTTTCTGAAACTCTTTTTAAAACCGTTGTCCGGCGCCGGAGAAGGGCGGTATACGTCCAAACAATTTCGGATTGTTGATCCACAACCACAGCCTCACGTCGCTGAAGGAGCTCAAATGCTCGTTAAGCATCCGTTTGATGCGCCAGAACTCGGGTTCCCTGTCCTATAACAAGTGCAAAATTTTGGGGTGAAAAAGTGAAAATATCCCAAAAATTGATGCACCGCGAAAATGAGAGGAATAAATTCCTCAAATAGGTATATAATGTTGTAGCTTGTAGCCGTTCTTGAATCCGTGATCTGAACATTGCCAAACATGGGATAAAATGGGTTGAAACCAAAAAACAACTGTCCAACTCGTTTCTTTGGAGGGTCTATAAGATATTCTGAATGTTTCAACAAATTTTGTACATCCGGACATGGTCAAAACATCATGTGTATTTTTGTTTTGATGTTCGGATGATGTTTTGACCATATTCGGATGAACAAAATGTGTTGAAACTTTCAGAATGTGTTTTAGAACCCCAAGCTAATGATTTGGATGTTTAATTCTCAAGTTACATTTAAAAAGTGCCATGTTTGGCGAATGTTTGGCAATGTTCGGATCGCGGATTCAAGATTGGCTAACAACATATATATGTATTGAAATGGTGAAATTTTGATGCGGAACTTTTAGAAGAACAAAATTTAGAGACCGAAAAAATTTTTCAAAAAAAAATTGAAGTGCCACCGTGAAATGCATCAACACCCTTATAAAAATAGTCGGACTTTACTTTCCAAAAATTAATTCAACGCCAAAAACCTCTATACCAACCCCGTCCAGGCGAGTGCCGAACATCACATTGTTAATAATGGACCCGACAGCCACATCCAACAATTTGAGCAAATTGATCTCCTCCTCCGCCTCATCGTTATTTTGAGCCAACTTTACATTGATCTTGCTGAACAAGGAGCTCAGCTCGTCCAAAATCTGAAAACACAATACCGGTATTCTAAGGGGGAATAAACTGTTGTGTAATGTGGATTGTGACTCTTTTCGAAATTTTACTTATCATTCTTGATTTGATAAAACAACAAAAGGTCAAAATTTACTTAATGTTTTAAGACTGCAAAATCATGCACTGATGTCATGATGTGCAAAAAAAATATCGCTGCCAAAACCAGCGATAAATTAAAAAAGAAATAATTCCTAAAGCACTCACCCGTTCCTGCATTAAATTCTTGCCGAGCCCAAAATCACGGAGGATGTGCAGCGCAAATCGGCGATGTTCGCGCCATTTGTCACCGCTGGAGCCGATGATACCGTCGATATCTCTACCTATATACCAATACCAAGTAGGGTGGCGACGGGGTCCCCGCTCCCCGCGGTGACCCGTCCCCGCGGGGAATTCCGCCACCCTAATACCAAGTATCTGGGTGGTTTCAAAAAATGTAATAATATGACAATCTTGTCGCATATAAAGACCAAGGAATTTAAACCCCACAGAACAGAAAGGAATTCAAAAAAACCAGAATTCAGGACCATTTTTAGATGCTAAAATTATGATATATTTGATATTCTGATTTTTTCCAAATTGCTAAATACGACAGAAAAATAAAAACTTAGCCTACCGTATTTCCTCTAATTTAAGTCCCGGGGCTTAAAATTTTCATTCCCCTCTGAGGGGTTAAATTGGAGGGGGGCTTAAATTAGAAGGGGAGTTAAACTAGAGGAAATACGATACTATCTATACACGCCTAACTTGCCTTTGAGCTCGGCCATGATCTGCTCGAAGGGCATCTTGAATCGACCGGCATAGGCGTCGCCGTCCTTGACGAAAGTGTCCACCATTTTCTGGTAATCGGCCACGCAGACCACCGGGTCCGGACCCATCCAATAGGTGAACACCGGGCCGTACTCGCGGCGCCAGCGCAAAAATGCCAATTCAACGGAGGGGAAAAGCCACCAAATCTGCAGAATGTTGCCGACGAAGGGCAACGGCATCGGGCCTGTTATGAAAAAAAGGAAAAAATTCGAATAAAAATTCTATAAAACCCCATCAGGAAAATTTGCCCGGTCAAATATATTAATAAAGTTTGTCTAATTAACATAGTTCAGAATACTGTAGACCCACTTGCGAGGAATAAAAATTCGTGATTTACCAAGAAGAAAGTACGGTATCCCTATCCCTATTGCTCCATTATAAATTTGTACAATTTGTGACAAGATTGCTAACTAATAAAGACATCAACCTTCCTCGATTAGCCTTTGGTTATGGGTAGGACTAGACGGGCCTGACTTGTTGGATCAGGTTAGCCATGGATCTGCTCTCAGAAAAGGCCTGGCCCAATTTGGCCCAAAATTTTATAACTAATTTTAATGTAATAGTTAAATTTTCTACAATTTTAGAATCATTTATTTAGTAAAAATCTTATTTAATAAAAGTCCCTTTTAGTGAGTTTAATGACATTTTTCATAAAAATTTTCAAAAGGATGTTTCAAAAGTTTTTACAATTTTTGAAAAATTCAATATCCAGATCTATTTTGAATAAAAAAATCTAGCAATTTGACTCTTTAGTCAGAAAAATAAAATCTTCCGCGGCAATACTTAAATTTCTATTGTGAAAATAGTTAAATCCAAATTGTCAGAAAATTGAAAGAAACGATCTTGATGTGGAAGTCAGTCCCTTACCAGGAGGGAGTTTAAGCCGCTTGTAATACAAATGGTAGAAGAAGAACAGGGCGGTGAAGAGCAGCGAAAATGCCAAAATAAATGCCATTTTAATTATCTGAAAAACTAAAAACAATGACCAAAAGCTAATTCGCTCATTGGAATCGAACAAGAATCCATAATAAGCTAAATTTAAAACAAATTCTCTCAAAAAATCACATAATAAAGTGCAAAAAGTTTTTCCATGACTCGAAACCCAAGATAGAGAACCAAAAACTCGAGAAAAGTCTCGACTCGAGAAAAAGACTCTCGAACATCACCCTAGTATGAAGATATTTCTTCATCGTATAGTGAGAATTTTTCTAAACACACCAAACACATAAATATCATCAATTATACTTCAAATCTAATAAAATTTTTGATTATTTTAATTTTGAAATCCGGCGCTACTTGAAAGACGGTGACTTTTGAAAACCCACTAAAAGGGTCCCCCCTTTTCGACAAAAAAGAAAATTTTTTTTTGTTTTTTCCAACTCTTTTGCTTGAAAAGTAGTTAAAAAGTAGAAAAAATGAAAAAAATGGATTTTTGGTTTTCAAATGAAAAGGGTCCCCCCTGTTAAAATTGGGGTTTTCAAAAGTCACCTTCTTTAAAGTAGCGCCTTGAAATCCTTTCTATCTGCTATTAAATTCGAAATCTAAATTTTTGGTCTGTATGAAAATTAGGAATCAGGGATTGTGCTTTAATTTGATTTCTTAATAATTGGCTCTGTAATTTTCATAAATGGTGTATATTGGGATTTTTGAAGACCTTCAAATGTGGCAATTTAAAAATGAAATTTAAACATTTTTCCATTCGATAAGGAACTTTTATAAAAGTATTGTTCAAGTAGTTTTAATTGATTGAGAGAAAAGGAGATTTGGACTCACAATCAATAGAGTCCAAATCAGGTTTTTGAGAGGAAATATACATGGTTGAATAACAAATAAAAATTACGCGCGTAAAAATTATTGAAGTTGTGAGGATAAGAATTACAAAATTTTGATAAACTTCAAAAATTTTCACAGTGATTTGAAAAATTAAAAGGTCAATAAGAAAGATCTTGTAAATTTTGACTTCTAAATTAAGGCCTAGTTTTAAGATTGATTAGGCCATTTAACAGTTTTTATTGTGCTATAGTGCCGCTCTGTCTCCTCTAATTTCGGGAGCTATTTAAGGGTTTAAGAATGAATAATGGAAGAGGGAATTATTGTACTGTAAATTGAATGATCAACATTGTTGATAGGAAATTGTCTTGAATAGTGGTGGAAAGTAGTAAAGGAAATGGGCAAAATTTGTGCATTTGATCAATTGTGATCAACCAAAATACAGACCACAATCGAGCCAATAACACTCCAATCGCAAAAACTTAGGTCCAGATTTTCAGAGCCGACACTGATCGGGACTAAAAGTGAACTCCTAAGAATGGTATTTTTGGCGAAATTTTGACGTTTATATCCGAAAATAAGGTGTTAGGTCATTTCTTAAAAAAATCAAAATGGGCGAAACTTAAAAAGTATCAATACACAGAAAATTATATCTGTTTTTCTGGCAAAATTTTTCGAATTTCCTTTAAAATTAAAAAAAAATTTAATTTCAATATTTTAAGGTAATTCGAACAATTTTATACCAAAAATCTTTTCCCTTGAAAATATTAATTTCATATGCTAAAAAATTATCTGGAATTTCTCGAACATGCAAGTTTTGTCCGAAATCTTTTTATTTTTAAAGAAATTCGAAAAATTTTAGTCAGAAAAACAGGTGTAATTTTTGTATTTAGAGTAAAATTCAAAATTTTGAGACACGTATAACTTAGTCATGAATTGAAAAAATGTGAAAGTTTTTTATGTTTTTGTATGTTTCATCAAAAAAAACCAGTAGAACGAATTATTCTTGAAGTTCGTGTACGTACTAAGATACTTGATTGAGCTATAATTTAGAGTCCATTTTGATACTTTTTAAGTTTCGCCCATTTTGATACTTTTTAAGAAATGACTCACTTGTCAGCACCCGAAATAATCTTGTTACAAATTATGAATAAATTGTTGTGAACAATTATTCAATGATTAAAAAATAATATCCGATTTTAACCTGTTTAGTAGTTTTTTCTTGAATATACTGTATTCTCTCTAGTTAAAGGTATCTCACTAATTGTAACTACCTCTCTAATAGAAGGTACCCCCAAGAGGCGGTTAGAATTTCAGGGTTTATCACTTATATACAATACCTATATTATGTTATTATTCCGGTCCAAAAGTGAAGAAAAAAAAAGATAAGAGCAATTTTCAGTTGAAATTTTATTTTTGGGGAAATTTGATTTTGATCTAGATAAAAATGGTTAATCAATGGTCACTCGTCGCTTCTGCATTCGGCAGGTGTATGGCGTGCACATCGCCACAAAACCCTTTGTTCGTTTTAGGGATGGCATTGTTTGTCCGGGACAAATCTGAATACCAAAAACATAAAATTAAAGTCATCCTTATTTTTCTCTAATTGAGATATATCCTCTGTATGAATTACATATCTCTCATCGAATCCTTAATAAGTCTAATTAAGCAGCTGAACTGCTCGAATTTGACGGGTCATCGACGGATTGGTCATGTTGCATCGATTGGGCTGAAATTTGGCTCGATAGTGCTGAATTTCAATAGTGATGTTGTTTGCTCGAACTTGATAGAGTGGTCTATCGATGGTCATTGCTTTGCCGATCCCAGGGCTCATTGACCTAGCAACCGAAGGTCTTTAAGCGCGAAGCGCTTTCCCAACGTAGGCACTGCTTTCTACCCAGAGTAATGCATAGAACAGATTCCCGGTTATTATTTAGAATGCTTTGCGATTATAAATTACTTAATATTTTATATTTTCCTTGGTGCGACTAGTTAAGATATATAAATATGTACTCCCTCCTCTGGAAGTTGAGCTTTGATGATCTTACATTAGATTCTAGTATATAGGTAGATGGAAAAGAATCAGTGGAAAAATTGAATCGGAATTTTTCGGAATACCAATTGAGTATGTATAAATAAAGTTTATTATTATTCTAGTCTTTATTTTTGATCCAAAATTTGTAGCTTCTGATAAACTCTGATTTGTCTTCTAAGACAAGTATGTATTAATCCATTCATAAAACAATTTTTACATTGTACTGGTTGAACAGGTTGGCAATGAACAGGAACAGTTCCATACGGGCCAATGACTCGCCGAGGCATTGCCTGTTTAATGGGAGAAAAATTTCTGATTTTTTTGCGAATTTTCAGATTTAAAATTTAAGAAATAAAAATTCAAAACAAAATTTATAGAATTTTTTACCGTTTGCCGACAGAAAATGGGACCAACTCGTCGCAGCGCTTCATTTTTCCCTGGTCATCCAGAAATCGGTCTGGGTCGAACAAGTTTGGGTTCGGGAAATACTGTAATTGGACCAAAAATTGAACAAAATTAGAAATATAATTTGGCGCACATTTTCATCGATCAAAACGGCCGAAATTTGTGGAATTACAGGGGTGCCTTTAGTCAGTTTGTACCCGTCCAATTGGACATCCCGTGTCAGGGCATGCGTGAGGTTAAATGGCAAAAGGTTGGCGGTACGTTGAATTTCCTGGAAAAAAATAAGATTGACAAATTCCAAGGAATGTAATTATAGTATGGGCCGGGGTCGATTCAAAGGATCCCCAAACTGACAAAAAAGGATCCCATGCCCAAAAACTTTTTCCAAGACCAGTTAGACCAAAAGTATAAAAAGCAAACTTGTGCAAAATTTTATGCTCTGTCTTTTGATATATATAGTTTTTTGAAATTCGAACAAAAAGTTCGAAATTTTCTTGTAATACTCCATTTTTCGATATTTTCAATTTTTTGACCGAATTTCGGAAAATCAAAAATATAAAAGATAGAGCATAAAATTCTGTATAACTTTGCTTTTTATACTTTTGGTCTAACTGGTCTGACAAAAAAAAATTTGGGGATGGGAATCCTTTTTTGTCAGGTTGGGGATCCTTTGCGTGGGGATCCTTTGTCACCACGCCCACTTTGCCAATAGTCACTTACATGTTTTTAACCGAGTTACACAGGAATTGATTTTTTCGAAATTTTACATAAAATTTAGTTATAGAATATTTGTTAATGATCTTATTATTCTTAAAAAATTTCATGTTGTCGTTTTTGCGCCTAATTATCTTGATAAAGAATTGCGCCCAGTTGACATGGAGCCATAGTATTATTGGTAAATCAAAAATCATATCATGATTGGTATTAATTAGAATATTTGCAATTAAAATGCGGCCGTGACAATCTTCTAAAAACTCACATTGATCACCGCGTTGGTGTACGGTAGACTAGATTTATCCGCCACCGTAACCATGCGATCCGTGGTGCTCACTACAGTATCCAGCTCATCCTGCATTTTCTGCATGCATTTTGGGTTGTGCAACAGATAAGCAATGCCCCAGGCCAGGGTGGTGGTGGTAGTTTCCTGGGTAAAAAAAAACAAAGATTTTTGGTGTCGTATTCAAAAAAAATCATTTTTATAAAAGAGATACAACCGAAAATTTTTTAGTTTTTGTTAATGTATTTATTATCTTAAAAAACCTGTCCAGCGATCCAAATGTCGGCGCAAACATTGGCGCATTCGCCCAAACTACAAAAAAATCGCTTAATGGCATTTACACTTTTTGACCGCCTACCATCTCGATACCAAACCATCTCGATACCGGGTATCGAGATACCATCTCGATACCAACCCATACCATCTCGATACCAACCCTACCATCTCGATACCACTAATAAAAAATAATTTTTATTTATATATTTAAATTTACAATTTAATAACCAACTGATGGATCAAAAATGGCCAATTAACTTTCTTATACTCTATAAAATTCAAATAGGGTTACGCCGGTTCAATAGGTGTGTGAAGATTTATTTTTCAATGCCGATTTTTACTGAATAACTTGCCTTCGGAGAGCCCAACAGTGCCTAAGAATCTAAAAATTCACATCAAAATACTAATAACCCTTTATCCGGACCTATTGAGCTTTGATTTGCTTAAGCCCCTCCGGTTGCCATAGATAGCCGGGTCATTAATAAAGTCATCATGTATTCATATGCGGTATAGAGCTGGTATAGGTGGTATCGAGCTGGTAAGGTTGGTATCGAGTTGGTATGGTTGGAGTTGGCTGATCCCCCACTTTTACAGCCTCCTCAGTTTCGTTCGTCGTCCCCGGTTCATCCCCGTTTTTTGGCTGTAATTCGCTTCATTTTTTCCATCCCCGATTCGCGGTCTATTGTCTCCGAATATTCCTACAAAAAACTCCCATCTTTCTCTTTGTCTCTGATTTGTACTAAAAGCTATTCCTCCACCACTCCCTGATTTACCTCCAAGTCATTCCCGATTTACTCCATCCCGATCCCGACCCCCGATTCGTCACTGGGCCCACTCATCAGCCTCGCACTCAATTCCCCCTTGTCCCCGATTATTTCCCCGATTTGTCCCCGTTTAAACACTTCAATCCTATTTTTCCTATCCCCGATTCGCTCCCCGTCCCCGATTTTCTCCCCGATTCCCACTTGAAATTTTCCCGCGGCTCCCCGGCCTCCTCCCTGCGCTTCATCTCCTTCAAAAACGCGTCCACAAAGTCCACGGGCGGCGAGTGCCAATGGTCCCCGTGCTGTTCCAACTCGCGCGCCTTTTCCCCAATTTGTGTCTCGAAATATGCGAAAAAAGCATTCAGCCGTTGAAGGAATCTATTGTTGAACAATAGTGTTTTTTTCGAAAATTTCAAAAAATTTCACGGAATATTCGAACAATTAAAACGAAAAAATAAAAATAATTTTCTGCATAAATTTGCCGTTTAGAGTTTTGGTCTAGCTAGATTTTAAAAAGATTGGGTTTGATTATCCATAAATGTTTTTTTCGAAAACGACTAATAAGCTCGTATTCCAAAATTTTTAATTTGCTTCCTCAAAACCCCTAACATTTGTTTTAAAAAAAATGAAAAAACCGCTAGAAAAAGAGCCAAAACTC
>LDKF01000920.1:827-14997 GCA_001026735.1 Rotylenchulus reniformis
TATGTAGGTTTTCATAAAATTAAAATAATTTCTCGATAGAAATGGACTTTTCTATGATCTTTTGAAGCGAATTTTTTCTTGTAAAATAGTACAGAAAAAGTGGATAATTAGAAGGAAAAAGAAACAAACCACAATCGCTGCCCTACGTTTCGTTCAACTAACGTTTCGTCCAACTGACGTTTCGTCCAGCCAGCTAAAATCCTACGTTTCGTCCAACCAGCCAAAAACCTACGTTTCGTCCAAACCAAATTAAATATCATTTTATGAGTTGCTTAAATATTATTAAGAACTTTTGCGGCATTCCGGCTATGTGTACTGTTTGAATGTTTTTTTGACCCTGTAATGGGCGGAGGGGCTACAGTATAAAACGCCGCTTAAACGAAAGCGACGCTCTTCATCTTTCTCAAATCTCAACTCAAATGCAAAAGATAAACAAAAACTGAAAGAGAACAAAGCGGTAAAGAAAAAGAGCATGAGAGAGAACAAAGCGGAAAAGAAAAAGAGTTCGTTTCAGAGGCTTTTCATTTTTGCCATTGCAGGGTGGAAAAAAATTAGAGCAGTATGATGATTTGTTTTTTGGTTGATTGGACGAAACGTGAGATTTTGGCTGGTTGGACGAAACGTAGGTTGGACGAAGCATCAGTTGGACGAAACGTAGGTTTTTGGCTGTTTGGACGAAACGTAAGATTTTGGCTTACTGGACGAAACGTCAGTTGGACGAAACATCAGCGCGCCAACAACAATCATTTAACATGGAATGTATACGATACGAGTCATACGGTGGGGGGTCGATTGAGTCTGCACGATTGAGTCGCAACACTATTGAGTCTCCACGATTGAGTCTGCATGATTGAGTCTCCGTTGTTTTTAGCTCATTTGAATTTGAGTCCCTAACTAACTTGTAAGTATAATGTATAAAGTTGAAGAAAATTTTAAATGCGAATTTTTCGAAACTTAGGCTTATGAATCAACAATTAACAAAAAGTAAATTCAAGTAAAAATTTTGAAAAATCAAGGCGTGTGAAATTTTTTGAAAAACCCAAGGCCTATGAATTTTTTTTGAAAACCCCAAGGCCTATGATTTTTTAAAACCCAAGGCCTATGATTTTTTAAAACCCCAAGGCCTATGATTTTTTAAAACCCAAGGCCTATGATTTTTTTTGAAAAACCCAAGGCCTATGATTTAAAAAACCCAAGGCCTATGAATTTGAAAAACCCAAGGCCTATGAATTTTTTTTGAAAACCCCAAGGCCTGTAAAATTTTTTGGTCGATGAATTTTTTCGAAAATCCGATGAAAATTTAGAAAAATATGAAGCCTATGAAATTCTGAAAAATCGAAAATTTTCTTGTTGGTAGATAGTATAACGACACAACAACAACGGAGACTCAATCGTGCAGACTCAATCGTGGAGACTCAATAGTGTTGCGACTCAATCGTGCAGACTCAATCGTGGAGACTCAATAGTACAGACTCAATCGTGCAGACTCAATCGACCGAGTCCGGAGTCATAAATTCATAGCGCCGAAAATAAAATTTGATTTCTACAGGATTTTTACGCCGATTTTACATAGTTCGGCGTTTTGTAATAGAGATCGACCAAGTGCCGTAGTACGTGCACGAACTTCGTGAAGTACGTGATGCGTTCTACTGGTTTTTTTGACGACACGCGCTAACTCACGTACCAGTTTTTTCACGTGTTTTTGGTACGTGAGTACGTTATGCGTGTACTCCCTGGCTACTGGTACGTGATACTTGTACGTGCTTTTTTACACGGCTTTCACGTACTAACTTTTTGCACCCAAAATATGGCGAATTTTTTGGGAAAATGAAAAACTCTTAACTGGAATGGTGAAATTTTCTTAACAAAATCAATATTGTTGTGAATTTTCACAGCCTTAAGTTCTCTAAAATTTTTCGCAGCCTTAGGTTTTCTAAAAAATTTAACAGGCTTAATTTTCTAAAAAAAATTAACAAGCTTGGATTTACAAAAAAATTAACAGCCTAGGAACAAGGAATTATCTTCTTAGGATAGGAATTATTAAAAAATTTCAGACTGATGTTTCCAAATTTTCATAGGCTTTGGGTTTTTTAATTTTCGCTTATTTTTTACAATTGGAGATGTTGTTTCTTTGGGGATATTTTGTAGTTGTCCTGGGGGACCTTTTATATGCATATGTATGCAATTATTATAGTATAAAATTCTAATTTAAATTGAAATTTTCTTTTTTTACATGTTTTTTAGTTTTTCATGTGTTGTGTTTGTTCAATTTTTTCTTAACTTGTACGGCACTGGTAATACGTGTGGAACGCAGCATAGTACTTGTAAAAGCCGAACACGTTTCATTCACGTACCAGTTTTTTCACGTGTTTTTGGTGTGTGACTACGTTATACGTGTACCCCTTACCTACTGGTACGTGACACTGGTACGTGTTTTCTCAAAATGTCGATCTCTATTTTGTAATATACCGTATATGCTGTTTTTATCACCCAGTCTGTGATAATCGCCCACGCTCCAATAATCGCCCATTTCGAAAAATGGTTGAAAAATACTCGCCCCCGCTTTGATAATCGCCCATGGGCGTTTATCCAAAAATTGAAAAAAAATCAGATACCTAGGATTTAAAATTTTTTTATAGGCCTCGAATTTTCAACAAATAAAAAGGGCCTAGGATTTCAAAAAAATTGAGACAGGATTTCAAAAAAAAATTTTCGAGGCCTAAGATTTTCAAAAATTTTCAGAAGCATAGAATTTTTGGCGCTAGTATGAAGACGGACCATTTTGGGACTCTAATTTTTTTTGAGTCTCGGGACTCAAATTCATTTTATTTTCATTGTTAATAATATTTTATTGATCAACATTGTAATTCTTTCTGTTTTTAACCCGACAGCAAAATGCTTGAACGCCTGAAAATTGAGAGCAAGTTAGGTTATCTGCCAGTATGAAATACTGGCGGCACAGAAATCTGCCAGTATGAAGTCATAACTCATAAATAATATGAGTCATAACTCATAAATAAATGGTGAAAAATAAATGATTTTGACTTCCGAGACTCAATAAATGTTACGGGACTCAAAAAAGTTAGAGTCCCAAAATGGTCCGTCTTCATACTAGCGCCGAATTTTTAAAATTTTTTTAGAGGTCTATGATTTTCTTAAAAAAATACAGAGACCTATGATTTTTAAAAATATAGAGGCCCTAGGATTTAAAAAAGTTCATAGGCTTAGGATTTTCAACAATTTTCAGAGGCCTATTTTTTTAAAAAAACCTAGACCTCTAAATTATTTTTTTTGAAAACCCTAAGCCCTTTTTCATTTGTTGAAAATTCGAGGCCTATAAAAAAATTTTAAATCCTAGGTCTCTAATTTTTCAATTTTTGGTGAGAAAATTTAGTACTTTTCCAGTTTACCCCCCTGAGGCCGTAGCAAAAGAAACTGGGGGAACTCCCCCAAAAATTTAGGGGGAGAAAAATCGGGGGGAATTCCCCCAAATTTTGAGGGGATTTCCTTAGCAAAAGTCACTCCCCCAAAATTTGTCATTTCACCCAAATTTTGGAAAAACGGGTGAAGGCGCCAAAAATAGGGGGGATTTATCATGCGAAAAAGACGCTTCAATCCTGCCTTTTCAACCCACAACCTAGTCCCAGCATCAAAAATACAAATTTATTCGGATTTTCGAAAAAAATAGCTGGAAATTGTAGAGCGGAAATAATGCATCTTTGAAAAATCCATCCCAAATTTTTTTAAAAGATGAACATGTTTTAAAATCCGAGTTTCGCTTTAGTAAAACTAAGGAATATAAATTTTTGAAGCCCTTAGGCTTAAATTTTTTGCTTAACTATTAGTTTTAAAATTTTATGGTATGATTTGCATATTTTTAGATATTTTGAAATTAAAAAATTTAAATACATTAACTAATTTTATGGCTCAAATTTTATATCATTGGAAAGAGGATAATTTATTCTATTTAAATAATTTTTACATATTTCTTCACTTAAATAATTTATTTGAATTTTTAATGAATTTTTAAAGTGAAAAAAACGGGGGAACAATTTGGTGGGATCTTATGTTCCCACCTTTTTTGACCCCCTTTTACGTTTTAAGCCCACTTTTTAGACCCCCTCTTACAGAAAACGATGGCCCCCTTTTAAAGCCCACTAAAAGGTGGGTTTTAAACCCCCTTCAGTGGGCTTTTAGACCCCCTGAGAAAACGATGCCTTTTACCCCCTACTCCCCCGATTTTCGTGATTTCCCCCCGTTTTTTGCGTCTTTTGCTACGGCCTCTGGAATTTTTTTAAATATTTTTTTTTTCTAAATTTAACCAATAATCTTACTGTAAGAATTAATCAGAGGGTTTTCACAGGTGCTGAGTCCGAATTTGATGTCAGATTTGTCGTATGATTTCATCAAATCTATGATTTTTCTGTTGTTATGATCATTTACATTGTAGAGCTTTACCAAAATTGATTGAAAGCGAAAAAGATGGCAAAATCGTAGATTTGATGAAATCATACGACAAATTTGACATCAGATTCGGACTCAGTACATAAGATTATTGGTTAAATTTAGAAAAAAAAATATTAAAAAATATTCCAGGGGGGGTAAACTGGAAAAGTACCGAAAATTTTTGAAATTTGACCTGCGAAAAATTGATTTGGGCGAAAAAATTGGGCGATGAAACGACCCTAGAACAACTGACAATAAATTGTAGGTGATTTTTCAAATTGTCAGAACGCCAAAATAACGTTGAAATATATTCGCCCACCCCCCCTGAAAAATAGTTGAAAAATAGCGCGAAAATGGCCACGCTCCAACAATCGCCCATTTTGAAAAAGGGTTGAAAAATACTCGCCCATGGGCGATAAAAACAGCATATGTATACGGTAGCTCGTTTTCATTTTCACAATATAGAATATTCGCTATAAATACCAACAATGGACGATTTAATCATAGAGATTTGGCCGGAATATGCCGAACTTAATATAGAATGGGCTGTGCTTTATGCCGGACCGAAGGTTATCGAAGATGCGATCATGCACCAGCTGGATCTCCTTCACCTCCAATGTGAACTTGGATGTGTGGTTTATGGAGATTTGATGATTTTGAAATTTAGTCAGCGTCGAGTTGATCATCACAATGCAGACACACAGGGAGGGGATCAAGCTGTGGATTGCGAACTTCTACGAACATGCAGTGCCACGGATTTCAGCGGGGGAGCAGGAAAAAGCGCCAGGAAATTCAGGTTCCGATCGCAAAAAATAATCCATCGACCATTACAATTAATTCAGAGGGTAATATCTACAACAGCAGTGGTAGTTCACCATCGACGAACAAATCAATACAAGGCAGTCCGTGGCCTAGCGTCACCCAAACGACGACGGAGAGCGACAGCTACAACAGTAGACCGGATCCTCCGAAGAGTGGCAGGGCAGCGACCGCCAGCAAAGAGAGTATTCCATCGGAAACACTGTTCCCTGAGGTATCGTCCAATGAGAATTTTACCAAATGAATATCCTATCGATTTTGTATCTGATCTGATATACTGTGATGATTCCATTGTTTTATAGCTTTTTGTTGTAATATAATGTTTTCTATTGTTGATTTTTTATGCACAAAATATGTATTTATGTATTGCCAACTCAACGAATGATCATTATCCGTTTTTGCGAAAATGAATGATTAAATTTGTGATGACATTTTTTACATATCTGAATTATACATAGATTTTCGTGCATGTAATGTATATTTGGTGATCATATCGATATGGTAATTCAGAAGAAAAACAAAGTAACAGGTTTAATTTAATGCCATTTTTCAAATTCACATGTTAAAGCTTATAGGCATGCTATGTTAGGTTAGAAGTTATATAAGGTAATGTCCTTGATGTGGTGGTAATAACCGATAACCCTTCCTTACTTATCGGTAAAACCAATTTCAGTTCGTGGTACTTGTTAAGTTTAGACCCTCTGGATTTTTTTTTATTATTTTTTTGATAAATTTAGCAAGATTAAGATCTTCAAAGGGTTTTCGGGTTTGCTAAATCCGAATTTAAACATCATATTTATCGAATCATCAAGCAAAAATCTATGATTTTGTCAATTATTGATTTTTATTCAATTTTTATTTTTCTACCAAAAGACCAATTGGTGGGAATTAACAAAACTTGACAAAATCAAAGATTTTTACTTGACGATGCGACAAGCCTGATGTTTAGATTCGGATTTAATATTCTTGAAAACCTTCGGTCGTTCTACTTTAGCCAAAAAAATTATCAAAAAATAATTTAAAAAAAACTCCAGGGGGTCTAAACTTAACAAGTACCCAGTTCATGTACCTACTGTAAGCGTTGTCATGCCAACATCATAAAGCTCGTATGTGTTCCTCCTAACTTAAACATCCAAGTTTAATTTTTCGTTTAGGCTTGTATTTATTATTAATCAGCAAAAAATTATAATATTTAATTGAGTTTTAAAATATTTCAGATTGGGAAGAAATCCATGAATAAAACAAGAAAATGGTTTAGAATTTAACAATTCTAGCAGCCAAATTACATGCATTTCACATCAATAAATGGCGAAGATGAAAACCATTCGGCGAACAAAAATTCAATAATATTCCGGCCCCCACCACCCTCCGCGCTGTCCACAGGTATGAATGAGAAATTGAAATCCAGTGAGGTGAGTGGGCAGCATGAGCACAGCTTAAATCGATTGGAATAGAATTATTTATTAGTAAGCAGAACAGAGAAATGAATGCTGTGTTGACAGGTGAATTTGAGGGAGAGCGGAGGAAGGGGAGTAGAGAATCGCGCATACAAACGAATGCACATTTGCGATAGCAGATGGGGAGGGGGGAAGGGAGGGGAGGAATCGATGGATGATGGCGAAAAGGATGGGGGTGGGGCAGAAGTTAGTCACCTTCGCGCTAAGTCGACTGCGTGTGCGCGGTTAGGCTATCCCCTTATCCAACTTTCTTATTAGTAAATTATATATTTTCTGCAAATGATGTAATGAATAATGTGGAAATTCGCTTTATATCTCTCTATTCCGCCCATTTGCGCACACTTATTTCATTATTACCATTACCACCTTCGAATTCAGTTAATTATATTTCTAATTCAAGCAATTTTCACAATGATTAATATTCAACGGAGGAAATTTTTACTCATGTTTGCCATCATCCTTCCATGCTTAGATTCTCGCAAATTCGGTGGGGGAGGAGGTGGATTCAGAGGTAGCAGTGGCGCCAGAACTTCAGGTCGTTTTGATAAATTTGACGCTGATGCCATCCAAACAAAATTATTGGACAAATCTTTTTTCAGGGGGTGGTTTCGGTGGAGGTGGCGGACCAGCAGCAGGAGGGGGAGGCTTTCGTCCTCAGCCCGCTGGGGGTGGCTTTCACGGTGGTCCAATGGCTGGCGGAAACTTTAGGCCACCAAGCGGTGGGGGACCTGGACAGTGAGTTTTCTGAATTTTGTGATCGTAATCTACAGTATTTTACCGTATTTTCGGCATTCAATTCATTTTTTATTTACCTTTTCAAACTAAGGGCATAGCTATTAGGAATGCATGAAAAGAAATCGAAAAATAGGAAAAATCAACAAATTTACTTTAAAAAAAGTTAAATTTTCGAAATTTTCTCCGACATTCCCTATCGGAGCCGCTGACGCCCCTCAATGCAGTGAAATTTATCTGTAAAACTCGCCTTATTTTAATCCCCTTCCCAGTCAGTCCTTTCCCGAAATCATTCTTGGCTACGCCCTTGTTTCAGACAATTTATTTTTAGTTTTGGAGGAGGTTCTGGACTCGGTTCCGCCTCGCGTGGAGCTTCCTTTAAAACGGCTTTGGCCGGTGCCGCTCTTGGGACCGTCGGCGGTTTGTTGGCCTTCGAAGCTGGTTGGACTTTATTTTTTTCAACTTTCAATACATTTTAATTTTCTTTAAAGGCAAAGCCATTATCCGCAACTTTGATCAACCCTTCCATAATGACGGTCGCGATTACTATTGGGGAAACGACTATGTACGGAAACGACCCGGAGAATTTGTGGTGCGTGTTCCTTATAATAGGGCCCGGATTTTTCAGAANTACCTACTGTAAGCGTTGTCATGCCAACATCATAAAGCTCGTATGTGTTCCTCCTAACTTAAACATCCAAGTTTAATTTTTCGTTTAGGCTTGTATTTATTATTAATCAGCAAAAAATTATAATATTTAATTGAGTTTTAAAATATTTCAGATTGGGAAGAAATCCATGAATAAAACAAGAAAATGGTTTAGAATTTAACAATTCTAGCAGCCAAATTACATGCATTTCACATCAATAAATGGCGAAGATGAAAACCATTCGGCGAACAAAAATTCAATAATATTCCGGCCCCCACCACCCTCCGCGCTGTCCACAGGTATGAATGAGAAATTGAAATCCAGTGAGGTGAGTGGGCAGCATGAGCACAGCTTAAATCGATTGGAATAGAATTATTTATTAGTAAGCAGAACAGAGAAATGAATGCTGTGTTGACAGGTGAATTTGAGGGAGAGCGGAGGAAGGGGAGTAGAGAATCGCGCATACAAACGAATGCACATTTGCGATAGCAGATGGGGAGGGGGGAAGGGAGGGGAGGAATCGATGGATGATGGCGAAAAGGATGGGGGTGGGGCAGAAGTTAGTCACCTTCGCGCTAAGTCGACTGCGTGTGCGCGGTTAGGCTATCCCCTTATCCAACTTTCTTATTAGTAAATTATATATTTTCTGCAAATGATGTAATGAATAATGTGGAAATTCGCTTTATATCTCTCTATTCCGCCCATTTGCGCACACTTATTTCATTATTACCATTACCACCTTCGAATTCAGTTAATTATATTTCTAATTCAAGCAATTTTCACAATGATTAATATTCAACGGAGGAAATTTTTACTCATGTTTGCCATCATCCTTCCATGCTTAGATTCTCGCAAATTCGGTGGGGGAGGAGGTGGATTCAGAGGTAGCAGTGGCGCCAGAACTTCAGGTCGTTTTGATAAATTTGACGCTGATGCCATCCAAACAAAATTATTGGACAAATCTTTTTTCAGGGGGTGGTTTCGGTGGAGGTGGCGGACCAGCAGCAGGAGGGGGAGGCTTTCGTCCTCAGCCCGCTGGGGGTGGCTTTCACGGTGGTCCAATGGCTGGCGGAAACTTTAGGCCACCAAGCGGTGGGGGACCTGGACAGTGAGTTTTCTGAATTTTGTGATCGTAATCTACAGTATTTTACCGTATTTTCGGCATTCAATTCATTTTTTATTTACCTTTTCAAACTAAGGGCATAGCTATTAGGAATGCATGAAAAGAAATCGAAAAATAGGAAAAATCAACAAATTTACTTTAAAAAAAGTTAAATTTTCGAAATTTTCTCCGACATTCCCTATCGGAGCCGCTGACGCCCCTCAATGCAGTGAAATTTATCTGTAAAACTCGCCTTATTTTAATCCCCTTCCCAGTCAGTCCTTTCCCGAAATCATTCTTGGCTACGCCCTTGTTTCAGACAATTTATTTTTAGTTTTGGAGGAGGTTCTGGACTCGGTTCCGCCTCGCGTGGAGCTTCCTTTAAAACGGCTTTGGCCGGTGCCGCTCTTGGGACCGTCGGCGGTTTGTTGGCCTTCGAAGCTGGTTGGACTTTATTTTTTTCAACTTTCAATACATTTTAATTTTCTTTAAAGGCAAAGCCATTATCCGCAACTTTGATCAACCCTTCCATAATGACGGTCGCGATTACTATTGGGGAAACGACTATGTACGGAAACGACCCGGAGAATTTGTGGTGCGTGTTCCTTATAATAGGGCCCGGATTTTTCAGAACCATACTTATACGTTAGGCCGAAAAATTATGATTTTTTGTATAGAATAGATGTTTGTTTTGATTTTGTTTTCCTTCAGTGTTCGATGCCTTTTGATACACTCATCCAACAGTCAAACCCATCGGCCACCACACAAGTCCCTGCTGCAAATGGCACTGCACAACCTACGCCGGAACAAGCACTGTCCCAGGTGGGTGCATTAATCCTAACATTTTTATCAACTTGGATTTCTTTTATTTTGAAGGCTACTTTCCCCAATGGCACTCGTCCTAAACAGGTTAAGGCTCATTTTTTTTTAATTTTGACTTTTATCCGCAGATTGTCTGGACTTGCAAGGAAAGGGTGGAGGTGTGTTGTGGCACTGACTGTTGTCCCAACCAACAGTACTACAACAGTGCCAGTCGCGACGGGCACTCTGTGATGGGAATGATCGGAAAAGTGTTGCTAGGGTGAGTTGTAGATGGTAACTTATTAGCAGATTCCCTCTTGTCATTATCACACCTTATCATTAGTGTTCAAAAATCCATTATTCACTTCCTTTGACATTTTAAGATTTAGCCAGAAACGCTCTTTTGTTATTCAGTTTTTTAGCATTTTCGTGGTCGGCCTCCTCCTTTGCTGCTGTTGCGCTTTGATCGCCTACAAATTCTGCCGTACTGCCTTCGACAAGTCCTTTTTGCTCTTTTTTTCTATTCAATCCAACGTATTCCTTCAGAATTATGCCCCATAGCAACTACCAATCGGACACTGATCATACCAAGTACGACTCTCCTGGTGGTGGTGGTGATCAATATCCTCAACAGCAGGGTAAGAGTAAGGAAAGGAGTAATTGACCTGATAATCTATAAAATAACATTAAAAATTAAGCCCAAGCCTATCCGATGCAACCCTACCCAGCCGGTCCCACCTATCCGGCCCAACCCCAACCTCCGAGTGCCTACCCACCACCCCCGGCTTCTTATCCCCCGGCACCTGGATACTACGAGCAGAACAAGTACTAGTCATCATCGTCCATCGATCACATCATTTTTACTGATCAGCCCATTCTGCTCCATCTCACTCTTCATTCCTTCTATTCTGTCACCTTCACTTTACTTACCATGTATGTCCCTTTCCCTTTTACACGGTTACAACTTGCACTCATTTCCTACTCCATTCATGTTCATCATTGTACATCCATTTCTTTTAAAGACAAGACAATTGAATGTGAATATTTAATTGAAAATGAAGAAGGAAAGGTAGCGGAGGGTCTGTTTGGGTTGTTGCAAGACAGGAAGTGTCAATTTCGGCAAAATTTTCACACGGACACAGACCAGGGGTGGGGGAGGGTGAGGATCCTCACCCCAGCGACTTTACCATTCCATGGAATATGGCACCAATGCCCCACTCCTCGTCCTTATCATTATTGTCCCAATTTGACCTGCCAAGAACATTGTCATCCTTCTCCAACGGATGGGCCCACCGAAGCTGAGTGTTGTGATCGGACGGTCCGGCGAAGCGGCGGAGGAACAGCAACAGGTGAGGTGAGAGAGTTTCCGATGGTGTACTGAAGCCGCCGGTTGATGGAGTGCGATCTGTTCACATATGGTATTGGTGGAACTAAATGGGAAAAATATGGTTTGGTTTTAAATAATTTTAAAGATATAGGCCCCGATAAGGGCCACCGGTAACTACTGAAAAATCAATGTATCTGAATTCTTAGGAAGTTGGGTCCGGAATTGCTTTCTGCCTTCCACCTTTTGTCCACCCTTCAGCTTTCTCCTCAGGAGTCTGCCAAGTACCTCTTCCCATATCTCTCGCTCTCTTCCTCTCCCCTGTGCCCATGCAAATTATCATTTTTATGCAAATTTGATTGAGTCAAAAGTACCAAAAATGGCCAAGGATAAGCGGGGATTTGGACTTGCTCCTCCTCATGGCTGCTGTTGGTCTTCCCCCCCTTCCCATACTTCTTGGCTTTTCCCCCATTTCACTACTCTTTCGGGTTCTCTTCCAATTGAATTGCCCTTTTAGCCAAAATTTTTTCACCCAAAATGCAACAGAGATTCCTGCTCAGAATACGCAAGGTGAACGAAGTGGGAATGGACCGATGGGAATTTTGGGAATTCGCACATGGGACCAATATCTAATAATCCCCTGCCGGACTTTCAACATCCCCTTACCAATCCCCAAAATATTCTTTCTCTCTTTTTCCTTCCTTTCTCTTTTTCTTTTGGCCACTCACTTCTCCTCTTCTCCTTCCATCTGGCCATTCTTTCCCTTATTTTCTTTCCAATCGAATTGGCCAATCACTTTGATGACCACAGGGCCCATTTATACCTTCGGGGGCCTATCATCGGCCATTCCCCATTTTATATGCGATTCTTTGGCCAAGGAAGCTCTTATTAGTCCTCCCCCTCTTCATCCTCTTCCTCCTCGATTCTTCCCTTCCCCCCCCCCTCCGTCTGCTTTCGTCCCTTTTATGTTCCAAATTCAATTTTTGCCTCTTCTGAGCAGTCAAGCGGATGGGTGAAGAAGAAGAATAGGGCCAAGGTGGGGAAAGGGGGAGGGGACGAGGGATCCCGCACATCATCCATCCACCCATCTCCCCTCCCCTCCCTTCTTCCTCCTTCTCCCTCCTTTTTCTTCACTTTTGTCTCCCCCAACTTTTCCCTCTTTACCGATGGCTCTGCACTCGGAAATGAGTTGTGCCCCCCCCCCTCCATCATGGTCATGGACCAAATGCCAATGCCATTTCTATGCTGGTATTGAAAGAAAACATTCGGGGTTCAACCAAGATCGGTGTTCAGTGAAAAATTTACGGGTCCATGGTGATTCCCGAGTCCATTGCTCCCTATCCCTCCTATCCTAACTCCCCAACTCATTTCTTCTCACTATCCCTTTATCCTTTACCTTTCCAGCAGCATCAGGGACTCCGACTCCGCTTATATCCCCATTGCTCCAATCTCAAAATACAATTATCCCCTGCTGGACCTCGTACATTTATTGTTTTTTCCTCATACATAATAATGTCATTTGCCCCATCCCCTTGGATTGGTGGCCATGGCCTTGTCGTCGGTCCCTTTGTGGGACCAANCCCTTTGGGTGATGGGTTCGTAATGTAAGGAATGGAAATGATGAAAGACGGTAAGTAATGGAGATGAGCAATGTCCGCCGAATGGGACGAGTGAGTCCTTGGCCCAAATAGTTTCCACCCAATAAAACCGTCGAAAAGGTCCCGAATTGTCGTTGTGGACCAAATGCCAATGCCATTTCTATGCTGGTATTGAAAGAAAACATTCGGGGTTCAACCAAGATCGGTGTTCAGTGAAAAATTTACGGGTCCATGGTGATTCCCGAGTCCATTGCTCCCTATCCCTCCTATCCTAACTCCCCAACTCATTTCTTCTCACTATCCCTTTATCCTTTACCTTTCCAGCAGCATCAGGGACTCCGACTCCGCTTATATCCCCATTGCTCCAATCTCAAAATACAATTATCCCCTGCTGGACCTCGTACATTTATTGTTTTTTCCTCATACATAATAATGTCATTTGCCCCATCCCCTTGGATTGGTGGCCATGGCCTTGTCGTCGGTCCCTTTGTGGGACCAATGGGGATTCCCTTTTTTGCTCCCCCGGGGATTGGCAATCCTCGAATCTGGACAACCACCCCCTTCCCCCTCCCTCTGGTCCCCGATTAATGAACATTTCCGGTTTAATTTTCTCCCCTTCCCTCCCCCTTTTTTGGCATAATAAAGTCACACTACTGCTGATGAATTCACACGAAGGCACAAAACACTCCCAACAACGGAAGATTTCTCTTCCCGGAGATTTTGTCTGATGGAGGCAAATGAATTGACAAATGGCACATCTTGGGAAAGGACCCACCCCCCGGGGGATCCCCTCGGCTAAACCATTTGGCCCCAATTAATGGGCACCCTCGAGGCCAAGAAGAAGACGATTGCAAGGGACTTAATGTTCCCGCCGGGGATGGTCCCACAAAATCCGATGGGTGGGGGGTGGGGGTGGTCGTCCTTTCCCTGCGTGGGAACATTCACTCTCTGAAAAATAAATTGTTGGAATTATTGAATTTCGAATAATTTTAAATTAAATAAATTAAAATGATATGGAAATAGACAAAAGGAATAGGAGAGATAATAATCCGGGCCATTGTCTATTCGGCCAAATAATTACTGTTTCCCCCTCACTCCAAGGGATTAAGAGATAATAATCCCTAACACCTCGCCCCCATCCGCTTCCTCCCTTTACCCTCGCCCATCTGGCAACATTGGCCAATGAACCCACCAAAAAATAGTTTGGGGGCAAAACCCGTAAAAAAGTGAAAATGATATGGG
>LDKF01000920.1:22005-46269 GCA_001026735.1 Rotylenchulus reniformis
CATGAAAAAAATTTTTAAGCAATATTTGACCAAATTTTGATCAATTTTCTTAAGAAAAACCCATAAATTCTCAAAATTTTCTCCGGCGGTCCCTCGGGACCGCTGGCAACTTTTAATAGAGAGAATTTCTTTATAAAATTTGTCAACCAGAGGCTTGGACCCCTCAATGAGGAGAAAAATTTAAATTTTTGATGATTTTCGGTGTGGCGGATCCTCCCCCATGGTAAAATACTGGATACGCCCCTGGCCCATTGTAAAAAAGTCATAATCTCATAATACATTTTGCTCCATTTCCATGCCTAATTACATCGGAAAGTGCGAAATTCGATCTTTTCATGAGCCAGAAAAGAGCATGCAAGAGGAATGAAAAGAAAATATAAATAGAATGAAAAGAGTATGCAAGCGGAATGAAAAGAGTATAGGTAGAGGGCCGGTTTTTCGTATTTAGCATGAAAGTTTTCCTTAAATTATCGAAGCGATTGTTTTAAAATTTCTATGTTCAATGTAGTATTTCCTTATTTTCTTTCTCTGTTCTCATAAGACACAGTCAGAGAAAATAATTATGGCGTAAACACTAGGGATGCTCAAAACTTTTGGTTTTGAGTCGAGAAAAGTTTTGGATTTTTTGGGTTTTGGTTTTGAGTTTTGGGTTTTAGGTTTTGGAAAACCAAAACTTTTTTGCACTGGATAAAATGGCTCCTCCAGAAAATAATAATGAACATTAGATGTAATAATTCAAATATTTACAGTAAACATAATGCCAAATCTTTCTTTCTCTGTCTCTAGCCCAATCTTCCTTTCTCTTTATTTATCTATAGCCCTTTAATCTTCAGATGCCTAACAACAATAATTAGAAAAAGCAAATAATTCGATTAAGAAAAAAATCGGAAAAATTGACCAAATTTTTTAAGAAAAGTGACCGAATTTTCCAAATTTTCTCCAGCACCTCTTATCAGGGTCGCAGTCGCAGGCACCCCCGATACATTAGGATTGCTTCATATAAACACTAAAATTGACCAATTTTCTTAAGCAAAAGGCCTAAAATTCCGAAATTTTCTTCGTCGGCCCCTATCGGGGCCTCCAAAAACCCCCTTTCCAAAAAGCGCCCCCTCCAAACCCGCTGATATCGGCTACGGGTAGGCCATTGCATCAAACGAAAACTTAGAAAAAAATGGAGCACATACTGATGAAAACATTAGTAATTGTCTGGGAAATATTTTCAGCTTTTGGGATTAAAATGATCGCATTATGTATGCAACAGCTTTTTGCACTTTAATTTTGATGATTGAAATCAAAAATCTTTAAAAAAAATTTATTAAGAAAATGTGAAAGTTTCGAGTTTTGGGTTTTGAGTTTTGATGTTTTGGGGTTTTGGTACCCAGTTTTGGTTTTGGACTCAAGTTTTGGTTTTGAGTTTTGGAAAATTTCAGGTTTTGAGCAGCCCTAGTAAACACAGCATTTGAATTTCCAGCAGAGAATGTGAGAAAACGCTATTCTCTTTCTCTGATCCAACCATAATCTTTGAGTTATTTCGTTTTGATAAAATAATAAAAATCTTTAATGCTAAAAACGAAAAATTTCTCCTTTATATGGAATGCATGCGGATGAAAACAGAATGTAAACAAAATGAAAAGAGCATGAAAGGGGAATGAAAAGAGAATATACGGAATGCAAGCGGATGTTAATAGAATGTAAACAAAATGAAAAGAGTATGCAAGGGAAATGAAAAGAGAATATTTGGAATGCAAGCGGATGTTAATAGAATGTAAATTAAATGAAAAGAGCATGCAAGCATAATGAAAAGAGCATGCAAGGGGAATGTAAAGAGAATATAAAGTGCCTGCAAGGGGAATGAAAAGAAAATATAAACAGAATGAAAAGAGGGTACTCATGCAGTTTACAGACCCATTTTTTTTGAAATCTTATTATTATTGATAAGATCATCTAAAAACGACTTCATATGGGTAATTTTTAACGCTGAATCCGATTCTAACATCCATTTTGCCGTAATGCGTCATCTGACGTCACTTCTTGACGCTGACATCAAAGTGTATATAGAACCTGCAACAACACGGGGAAACCCATAGGGGGCATAGCATTTCTACATGCGGACGCCAGCGTCAAAAAGTGACGTCAGATGACGCATTACGACAATATGGACGTCAGAATTGGTTTCAGCTTCAAAAATTACCCATAAGAATCATTTTTAGATGATTTTACAGTCAAAAATAGTTTTTGACATCAGCGTCAAAAAGTGACGTCAGATGATGCGTTACGTCAAAATGGACGTCAAAATCAGATTCAGCGTCAAAAATTACTAATATAAAAGTCATTAAAGATTTAAAGGTAATTTTATCAATAAAATTCTTTTTTGAAAAAATTCAAAAAATGGGTATGTAAACTGCATGAGTACCGAAAAGAGCATGTAACAGAATGAAAAGAGTATATATGGAATGCATGTGGATTAAAACAGAATGTAAACAACATGAAAAGGGTAATAGTAATAGTACAGTTTGTAGCCCCCCTTTTTTGAAAAAAAATCAAAGGCTTAAAAATCGGTGCACCGGTTTTCACAGCCGCGGTTTTCACAGTCGCGCTAGAAAAATGATCATAACTTTTTTCAGGTAAAACATAGAGAAGTGAGTTTGGTGCTAAAAAAGAGCCCTAAATGTCTATACTATAAATTTGCAAGAACAACTAACCGATTTGGCCAAGTAGAAAAAAAGTTATGGCCAAGTTAAGCCATAAAATCGTGGTTTTGGCCAATGGTCTGGCCATAACTTTTTTTCTGTTTGGCCAAAACGGATAATCTTTTTTACAAGTTTATATCAGACATTTAGGGCTATCTTTTGACACCAAACTCACTTCTCTATATTTTACCTGAAAAAAGTTATGATCATTTTTCTAGCCCGGCTGTGAAAACCGCGGCTGTGAAAACCGTTGTTCCGCTTAAAAATAGCCCAAAAATCACAACAGGGCAGTTTTTGACGCTAAATCCGATTATGACGCCCATTTTGACGTAATGCGTCATCTGACGTCACTTTTTGACGCTGAGGTCAAAATTCATAAAATTCAAAATCGGCCAAAAACAACCTCTAGGGGCAGTTTTTGATGCTGAATCAGATTCTGACGTTCATTTTTGACGTAAGAAGTTGATTTTGATTGATTGAGGTTGATTTTGGCCGATTTTGAATTTTGATGTCAGAGTCAAAAAGTTGCGTCAGATGACGCAGGACGTCAAAATGGGCGTCAGAATCGGATTCAGCGTCAAAAACTGCCCCTAGGATGTGGTTTTGGGCCATTTTTGGGTCATCGAATATTTTTTCAAAAGAGGGGGGCTACAAACTGGATGATAATAGAATGTAAACAAAATGAAGAGCATGCAAGGGGAATGAAAATAGAATGTAAAAAGAATGAAAAGAGCATGTAATCGTAATGAAAAAGAGAGTGCAAGCGGAATGAACAAGAAAATAATGCAAGCGGAATGAAAAAGTGCAAAGGAATGCAAGCGGGGTAGGAAATGAATCGAAATCTGCTTTACCATAATTAGGGGCGCGGAGCGGCCTAATTGCAAGCTAGGCTTAGGTACATATTATGCTTTCCGAGCCAAGCGATTTAATTATCAAACATAAATTAAATAACCTTTATTCATAATCTTTAAATTTTTTCATTCAAACGCTGCGAAACGTCCTTCTGGGCTCGGTGTTAAAAGCGCCCCCGCGCTTTCTAATTTCTGAAAAATGTAAAATCGGCGTAAAAATCCTGTAGAAATCAAATTTTATTTTCGGCGCTATGATTTTATGACGCGTAAACATTCCACGTTAAATTATTATTGTTGTTTGTTTCTTTTTCCTCGATTTATCCAATTTTTATGTGCTATTTTGCGAGAAGGAATTCGCTTCAAAAAAAGTCCATTTTTATCGAGAGACTATTTTTATTTTAAATTTCTTTTATCGATTTTCTAAATTTATTTGTACAATATGTACAACAGTTGGCGGAGCCATTCTAGTTTTATAAAAAGAATTTAGATCCCCTTCGCTATAATTTTTTGTTTTTTAGTATGATGTGTAAATTCATCGTTAATTTTATCCTAACCATCGGTCATTCCATCGATTGTACTGTAAAATTGTTTTTCCTACCTAAAAGTTAGGAATATATTTTTTATCTGAATCTGAAACGAAAAAAAGTGTTCGTTGAAACGAGAGAATGCTCATGAAAAAATGTTGAAGAAAACGAAAAGAGTGCTCATAAAAAAGAAAAAGAGTGCTCATTGGTACTGTAGCATGTCCACTAACTTTTGGGTAGAAAAAACAATACTATGGTCTGATGCAAAATTATATGCACACCCAAAAATTGAGTAATACACCAACTTCCGCCAAACCAATGATCCTGAAATTTTACATACAATTACCTTATAATGAAATATTATGATCCTGTAAATTTCGTGGAAATTCATTACCTAGAAAAATTTTTATGAATGAAATACTGAAAAATGGGTGATGCATAATTACCGTATTTCCTCTAATATAAGACCTTGCTCTATTATAAGACCCTGCTCTAATATAAGACCCCCCTTTGAAGGGGTTTGAAAATTATAAGACCCTGCTCTAATGTAAGACCCTGCTCTATTATAAGACCTATTTCTCTTTTGAACAGACAAAATGGCAGTAACTGGAGGTTTGAAATTCCCCTACACCATAAAAATCCCCTATAAAATTCCTTCAAATTTTTTGAAGCGATTTCTGATTCTCTAATTGTAATACCATTACACTTTTCATCATCCTCTCCACTTTTTCCGATTCACTATTTACGTAAATGGCGGATCTTTTCCTTTTAGATTAAGTTAAAGGCCAATGATTTTTCGAAAAATATTTATAAAACCAGGGGTTATGAAAATAGTTGGAAAGTTGTCATGACCCTATTCTTAAAGATCCATTTTTCACAAAAAAAAGATCCATAAGGACCTGCTGATTTTCGCGCTCTAAAATCTTTTGTCAATTAAGAAATCCGATTTTGTAGTAATTATGGCCAATGGTGAAATCCATTTATGCCCTTTTCATAAAGAAATACAGATACTCTCATAAGAAAGCATGAAGCAAAAAGACGACTTTATGAGAATTCTATCCGATTTTTGTAGTAATTATAATGTCATTCTTTTTATTTGGTGCATTGACCTTGATCATTAATCAATTATTCTAAACCCCGTGAGGGGGTTTGAAAATTATAAGACCCTGCTCTAATAGAAGACCCTGCTCTATTATAAGACCCCCCTCTGAGGGGGTTTGAAAAATATAAGACCCCGGTCTTATATTAGAGCATTTACGGTATATGCACATTTTTTTCCGAGGGCCAAAAATCCCAAATTTTACAAAAGGAAAAATCTGAAAAAATTCATGCAATCTCATATGGACTAGATGATCAATTAGTGCTATAAAAATTCCCCACTCAATTGGGCCCATCATTAGAGATTCAGGTACCCCAAAAATGGCCCAAAATGGCTTGAAAACCGGGATTTTTGGAAACGAAAAATTTCTACCGGCCTGAAATCCATAACAATGAGGCCTGTTTTTCTGTGGGATATTTAGTAGACATATGCAGCTACAAAACCCCGTTGACCGTTTTTCCATAGCCTTGCTTCTTGAGAATTCCCGGGCCTTCAAAGCTCATTGCCACTTTTCCCAATTTGACCATTCCTTTGCTGGGTCCAAAAAATCATTGTCAGACGTCTGATCTTGCATGCATAAATCGTGCCAATAATATGCGACCAAGTCCTGACACTCTGTTTGAATGTTTTTTTATCGGGAAAAATTATCCTGAAAAGAACTTTTTGGACCCAGCAAAGGAATGGTCAAATTGGGAAAAGTGGCAATGAGCTTTGAAGGCCCGGGAATTCTCAAAGAAGCAAGGCTATGGAAAAACGGTCAACGGGGTTTTGTAGCTGCATATGTCTACTAAATATCCCACAGAAAAAAAAGGCCTCATTGTTATGGATTTCAGGCAGATAGGAATTTTTATTTCCAAAAATCCCTGTTTCCAAGCCATTTTGGAGGTACCTGAATCTCTATGATGGGCCTAATTGAGTGGGGAATTTTTATAGCACTAATTGATCATCCAGTCCATATGAGATTGCATGAATTTTTTCAGATTTTTCCTTTTGTAAAATTTGGGATTTTTGGCCCTCGGAAAAAATGTGCATATAATTATGCATCATCCATTTTTCAGTATTTCATCCATAAAATTTTTTCTTGGTAACGAATTTCCACGAAATTTGCAGGGTCATAATATTTCATTATAAGGTAATTGCTAATTGTATGTAAAATTTCAGGATCATTGGTTTGGCGGAAGTTGGTGTATTACTCAATTTTTGGGTGTGCATATAATTTTGCATCAGACCATAGAGTAACTTTTTTGAAAAATTGCTTTTATTGAATAAATTTGGGATGAAAATGATGGGGTACTTGTGGAGTATGGGTACACTTTTTACCCCTACCTCAAAACAAAATTTTTAGAAATTTATTTTAAAAAAACAATTTCACTTAGGGTAATTTTTGACGCTGAATCCAAATCTGACGACAATTTTTTTTATTATGCGTCATTTGACGCCAATTTTTGACGTTGACATCAAAAAAATTTTTGTATACTTTTTGGTACTTTGGAGTTTGGGTAGACTTTTTACCTCCACCCCAAAACAAAATTACCGCCAAGGTATTTAAAATTTCAAAAAAAATTTTTGACGTCAGAGTCAAAAAGTTGGGCGCTAGTTTAAAGACGTTAACTTTTGGGACTCTAATATTTTTTGAGTCCCGGGACTCAAAATTGTTTATCTCTGGGGTAATTTTGGACGCTGAATCCGATTCTGACATCCATTTTTACCTAATACATCATCTGACTTCACTTTTTGAGGTTGACATCAAAAAAATATTTTAAAATTCTGAAGAAAAATGAAAAATTCTGATGTCGGCGTCAAAAAAAGCTGTCAGATGACGCAATACGTCAAAATGGACGTCAGATTTGGATTCGGCATCCAAAACTATCCTAGGGAAATAATTGGCTCTTATGTACTTTACCCCACACAAATTACTCACACAATACCACTAATTCGTAGTTTATCCATTTTTCTTTAAAAAAATCAAGAAATGTTTCCTAAATAAATACAGAAAAAGCCTGGGAGAATTGCATATTAATTTTTATTATTAATCTTTCTATGCGTTTTGTCACCCTTTGAAATATTTTGAATTTGTGTGGGGTAAAGTACATATGTAAGAGCCAAATAATTTTTAGAAATATTATTTTACGGGAAAAAATTTTGAGTCCCGCCGGTACTCAAATATTAGAGTCCCAAAAGTTAACGTCTTTAAACTAGCGCCAAAAGTTGCGTCAGATGACGCAGGACGTCAAAATGGACGTCAGATTTGGAATAGCATCAAAAAATTCCCCTAGGGAATTAATTTTTAGATGATTTTTGGGGAAAAATTAACCAAAAATTTTGTTTTGGGGTGGGAGTAAAAAGTGTATCCAAACTCCACAAGTACCAATGATGGAAACATTCCAAAAAATAGAATATACAAAAACAAAACCAATAAATCAATTTTTTCTGAAAGTTACATTCGAATAATTGAAAACGGCCCTTTTTTATGATACGACCAGGACCTGGTAAATAATATTCATTTTTTGGCCTTTTTTGGATTTATTGCTCTTTTGAAAATTAAGATATGTAATTTGAAAATCGTATTAAAAGAGTGAAGGGGGTCCCCCCCCCTTTTAGGCAAAAATAAAAGATTTTTTTTTGTTTTTTTGCAACACTCAAAATAATTACAAAAGTAAAAAAAATGAATAAAATTTTTGGCGCTACTTTAAAAGCGGACCATCTTGAAACCCCAAAATTTAACAGGGGGGGGGACCCTTTTCATTTAAAAACCAAAAAAAAATTTTCTTTCATTTTTTTACTTTAACTACTTTTTGAGCAAATTAATTACTTTTGAGCAAAAAATTTTTTTTCTATTTTTCCCAAAAGGGGGGACCCTTTTAGTGGGTTTTCAAGATGGTCCGCTTTTAAAGTAGCGCCAAATTGGTTTTTTTGATTTACAAATGAACATACAAAAAAATATTGCGCGAAATTTGCCATCGATTGTAACTTTTTTGAAAAATTGTCATGAACAGGGTCCCCCCAGTTGTATTTGTGGGTTTTCAAAAACGGCCTTCTTTCAGAGCGACGGTTTTCTGATGCCACTTGATTTTTTAACATCCTACCGTCTAGCACCCTGTATCTCTTTCATTACAACATACAAGCATTCTTTTCCTTTTTTGCTTATAAACAAATGGATTTTAGATTGAAATAAAAGTTTTTTTAATCTAAAAAACGATGTCAGAAGGTCAGCAAGAAACGCTATCCAATACCACAACCACCGATTCTCCCCCTGGTATTTCGCCAGCTTTATCCGAAGAAGTTCTTATGAAAGAAGTAAAAAAGACGTATCGAACGACCAACACTTATAGATTATTTATTCTTTAGATCCCTTGCATATGCAAAGACGGAGAAAAAGAAAATGTGCGTGTGGCATTGTTGTTGCAAAGCAAGACTTTCGAGAATATATGGAAGGTTTGTAATTTCTAATATAGGCTGGAAATTATTTTAATTTTTTACAAAGGATTTGGGTATGTCATCCGACAATCCGCAAACTGACTCCACATTTCCGGTCAAGAATATTTCGGTGAATATCTTTAAGAAAGTCGTTGATTGGATGGAGAACCATGTTGGTTGGTGATTCTTCCTTTTTAACTAGTATGATATATGAGTGCTGTCTTTAGGCAAACCGCCTCCGACCATTGAAGAAGTTTGAATTTTTGAACTTAAATTTTAAGATATTCGATTAAAATTTAATTATTTAGGATCCAAACACTCGCGAACGCAAATGGTTCACTTTCAATGATTATGAGACAGAGTTCTTCAAGGTTTTGCTTGTAATTCTCATTGCGTCATAATTTTGCATTTTGTTGAGGTTGGTGTTGACGAATTGGCGGAGTTCTTGATGGCTGCAAACTTTCTGGACATACCGTCCCTCGTGAGTTTCAAATTAAAACATTGATTTAATCATCATATTTATACTTTTGCAGTATATTTACGGATGCCAAGCAATGGCTGCATTGATCAAAGACAAGAGTCCGGAAGAGATTCGCAATTTGTTGGGACTTGAGGATGATCTTACGGAGGATGAAAAGGCGGAGATCCGTCGTAAGAATGTTTGGTGCAATTACTAGATCCCAACAAAAGATGCCATAAAGCGGAACCAGATTCAAACCATCATTTTTTCAATTGTATTTTATTTCTACTAGTAAAGGATACTCATGAGTCTTAACGCTTAATTTTATGCATTGCATTATTTCATTGCAATTCATTTTTCTTTCAATTTTTTGCGTTTGTACTATCTAAACTATCCATGATTCAAATTCGACATTGAATTGATTTTATTTTCCAATAAATAATGAGCAGAAATCTTATAATATTTGAAAATGAGTGTGGTGTGGATGATTGATTGAATTATTTTCAATATTCATTGCATATATTGTTGATTTTGGAAAAACACGTATTTTTCAAATTAGAACAGGCCCTCTTTGCAGAAATTTTTGTAGAAATTTGTATTATTTTTTATGCTTTAAAATTATAGAATTCCTATTCTTGAATGATGTCAAATGGGGAAGTTTCAGTCGACAGCAAAAATTCGCTCAATCAAAATCACCGGGCCGAGTCTCCATTAAATAATGCCGATGAAGGTGTCAACTCATCGGTGTCGCCAGTCAATCTCCAGCCGCAGCATCCGGCTGTGAATGCTACCGCGAATGGTCCAAACGCAACGGCGACAAAGGGTGGCGGCCTACAGCAATGGCAGCAATGGAGCTCGCCGGAGTCAATGGCGGTCGCTTTCGCAGAAAACAAAAAGGCGCAGATGTCTGCTCGAGCGATGTTCGAACTTGTTCATCAATACGGCGACAATTTACGCGAGGTTATGTGATGTTTTTGCCTATAAAAACATAAAATTATGCAAATTCTCAATTGTTACTATTTGCTAGTAGATTTGATCGTGTCCGAACATTTGCACGCCATTTGTTATAACTCGGCTCAACCGTAACCTAGAGAAACTTCTTTGATGTCATAAAATAGAGCACAAAATAGCTATAAAATGATTATAAACTCATTCAGATTTGTCCATTTTTAAAAGAGGTTTTGGCCAAAATAATGTGAATTTGGCCAAAACCACCTATTTTGGCCATAACTTTTCTGAGTGGACCTATTCTAATGGGCATAGGCTCATTTGGTAGCCTTTTTTTGTTCTATTTTTTGACATCAAAATCATTTCTCTAGGTTGCGTTTAAACCGAGTTATAATGAATGACGCACAAATGTATGGCGCGCAAATGGCAGGGCACCGATTTGATTTGGAATTTGTCCGATTACTTTTTTGCCGAATCTTCAGGGTTGGAAGAATGTGTTGGATTGTCTGCTGTACCTTCTCAAAGCCAATTTGCTTCCCGTTCAAATGGTCAAAATTGAGGATTTTGTTGAACCTTCTGGTCAAATATCGCTGAAGGACCGTTTCAAACGTCGTCCGGTGGCACCGAAAAAGGAGGAGANTGGAATGTCATCCAGAACAATTGGTTACTGATAGCCGTTACTTGGCCAGTTCTGCACTCACTGAATTGATGAATAGCATAATCCACTGCTCCTTCATCATCGCGCCAGTTCCGCATCCTCCGATGGACATTAATTCCACACATCAACATTTCCATCATCCCCAACCGCATACACAACAGGAAAGTCAAGGTTTGTACTACTTAAAATCGCGCAAACTAATTTCAATCACAAAACAATATTTCGGATTCCCTCTCATTAGATGACGATTCTTTGGTGGATTTATCCGCGGCCGCCGTTCCACTATTACCGGTTTCTGAACATCTTCAACAAGTGCCGGAAAATAGCGAGCAGCACCATCAACAATCTCCGCTGGATTCGGACCATCATCACTGTCATGGACATGAAGACGTACACCATAAACATTCGAATATTTTACCGTCTGTGTGCAAATTGACCATGGAAGAGGAAGAAGCCATGGTCTTCCTACTTGAACTTATGGTATTTTTCAAAAAAAAATCGCGTGTTAAATATTTCATTTAAGATCAGCATTGTGCTGGAGAACCGAGACCGACTAGCCCAGGTGTGGCAATTGGTCCGAGAACATCTCCGCTGGCTTCTCTCCCACTTTCCGCACAACCAGCAACTGATGGAGAGGGCAGTGGTGGCGATCATTCGGATCGCCAATCGAAATCTTTTCCGGCTGGGTCAACACTCACCACAACCTGGAATGGTCACAGTTGCACAACAAACCCATCAACAAACAACATCAATAATCGTACAAAGGACCCAAAACAGTGGTGATCCCGCCGTCCAAAATAAGAGTGTTGTGATTGTGATGGACCAAGTGGATGAAGCTCCTAGAGGTCCTTTAAATTACGAAATGTTAATTTAACCAAATTTTTCTACTAATGACCTTAATTAAAATTTAAAATATTTTTGTAATTTTTATGCCAAAACAAATTTTAGTTCCGTTACCGATCCCGGAAAATCAAACCATCCAAGATCGGACAAATCACTGCGCGGACGAGGTATTGCAGTTCATGCGCAGCCAATTGCTGAGTCTTCGGCCTCCGGAACTTTTCCTTTTCTCTCGACAAATAGCCTTCGGGCTTTACACACTTTTGCGTGCAAATGCAGCGAATGTCCACGCGAGCGAACATTGGGAGATGTTCTTTGTGCTTTTGGAGGCGGTTGGTGCAGCAGCTTATCAGGATCAGGATGATGTGGAAGTGGGAGATGAGGTATCATATATTTAAAAATATACCAGAATATAACTGACGTGGATATCTTTAAAATGAAAAAACTAATTTAATACTAATAGAAATGAATATTTAATTATTATTAGTTTTTAACCTTATTTTGCCAGTAAAATTCATTTTATGGTTTTATACCAAAAGATTTTATTAATAAATTTTTCCATTTAGCTCAATCACCGTTTGTCACATAACAATCCGCATAAAATTCACGGGAAGAGGAGTGTTGGGAATTCCCAACATCATCATTACCACAAGAACAAACTGGGCTCAATCCAAAGTGNTGTGCTTTTGGAGGCGGTTGGTGCAGCAGCTTATCAGGATCAGGATGATGTGGAAGTGGGAGATGAGGTATCATATATTTAAAAATATACCAGAATATAACTGACGTGGATATCTTTAAAATGAAAAAACTAATTTAATACTAATAGAAATGAATATTTAATTATTATTAGTTTTTAACCTTATTTTGCCAGTAAAATTCATTTTATGGTTTTATACCAAAAGATTTTATTAATAAATTTTTCCATTTAGCTCAATCACCGTTTGTCACATAACAATCCGCATAAAATTCACGGGAAGAGGAGTGTTGGGAATTCCCAACATCATCATTACCACAAGAACAAACTGGGCTCAATCCAAAGTGAACCTGAAAATTTGAGTTTGCTGCAACAGCAACAGAAAGCAACAACGGCAAAGGTGACCGATGATCGCGGATATTGCTCGGATGACCCATTGTTGGCTGGAACAGAGGGAGGAGCAGGAAGAAGAACCGAGAATCCATTATTGAGCACAGACGGGATGACACCGCTCCGACTGGTGAACAAGGCCGACAGCGGGGAGTGGATCCACGTGGTTCCGATCACACAAGATCAGACTGTTACAGCCACACAATCATCACCTCCAACATCCTTACCGCAACCTTCCCTTCCGATTCCGGCAACTTTACCGCAACATTCCAATCCGGCACCGGAAGTACCTGCTGCACAAAGCGCGACAACACAATCAACAGTTCACCCATCTCCGGAAATTTCGCAGTCTCAGTGTGCAATGGTTGCAGCAACACAACCATCATCGAATACACCACCATCATCGTTGATTCCGACACCACCATTAACTCATCAATCCGATCCAATTCCGGATCCTTCAACAATACAATCACTGCATCCGCTCCCACCACCTCCTCCACATCCTCGTGCCGGGATCTTCAAACGAGGTACCGTCGTGCTAGCACCAAACCTATCACGGCATGATCCCGCTGCATTCCTGAAAGTCTGCGAAATTTTGGCTTTTTTATCCCGCGATGCAGCGCACATAACGCCGGCCAATTTCACTCAATTCACACGATGTCTGCGCATAATGGTCGAGGCTAGTCTGGATGGAGGAAAGTGAGCATTTAAAATAATCAACTTAGGATTAAACCTAAATATAGGAAATAGTTCTGATATTTAATTAATTTGTTTGTCGTAATTTTTTCCATGTGATCAGATGTGCCCCGATCCAACTCCCTGCCTCTTCATTTGCTCATCAATCAACAACCGTTAAACAATTCCCAATGCCATCGGAACAAAGCGAAAAAGAACAACAAATTAGCCAGAACAACACAACGGAATTTACGGAGGGAGAGAAAATTAGTGAGCAGGAAAGGCTGGCTAATTGTTACATGGACGCGTCATTGCAGGCATTTTATATTAAAATTTTTAATTTTTGAATTAGACATTTTATCTTTGTTCTTTAAGTTGCTAAACATTTGTGCCCAACTTCATGCCAGAGCAGCTACCATCTACAACGAATGGACTTCGGCATCGGAAGATGGAGCTCTTCATTCCCATCAACAACACTCTCGGGAGGGTTCAGGATCTACTACCGAACTTTGGACAGCATATTGGCGTCCTTTGCTACAGGCGATGGCCCGGATGTCGTGTGATTGCAGACGCCGAATTCGAGCGCAGGCACTTGATACACTAGGGGTGAGCACGAGCACTCGGGGATGTGAGCTGGGCGAGGAATATAACTTCATAAATTTTCTTATTAATTGGATTCCATAAATTTGTTTGTAAATATTTTAGAGCTCATTCCGGGTGCCAGCATTGGGTAAACTGATGCAGCCAGCGGATTGGGAGGATTGCTTTGCGGAAGTTCTTTTTCCCCTGTTGAATTCTGAAGAAAGTTCCGTAAGTTTATTGTTTAAAATATTTGCTTAGGAATAAGAGCTAAATTCGTCAGGAGGGTAGAGTGGTTACCTGGGATAGCCCTACCTTCTTCGAGCATAAGCACGTTATGTTAAGTGAACGTTTTAAGATGAACCGGTAGAATGGGTTTAAAGATGGTCTTCATACATAAATTTATTTAATATTAAAATTTACTACTAATATTTAAATTTATTTAATTTAGGTTAAATACATTTGCTGATTTGCTTCGTCGCCTATTTGACCTGACGGACCAATTTCTAGGAGGAAGTGCCTGCAGTGATCTTTTGGCGGAAGTTATTCAGGAGTCATTGAAAAATTGTAATATATCATTTTTAATAATTCCTATTAATTTAAAGCTGGCTTAATCATTTTAAAATATTCATCCCCAATTAAGGCATTTTGGTTTTTGAGAATTTCGGCGTATTTCGTGATGAGCGAGCCGGATTGCATGGGGAACTGCAGGATAGATTGGAGGCACTGGCCAAGAAGCACGGATTGGCCAGCCCAATTAGAAAGGCCACGTGAAGAGGAGGGAGAAGAACCGAAAAGTGAAAATGTGATAATTTATTTTAATTATTATTATTATCCTTTTTATCTCTTACAATTTTTCATAATAGGAGGGTAAATGGACTAAATTATATCAAAAAATATATTATTGTGAATTTCTGAATTTGTGATAAATGGTCATGCTAAAATGATGTATGCCACGGCCATACTTCTGTTTTCTTCTCCACCCCCATCTTCTAACCAATAAATCCATTATCGTACATAATGGGCGATGATTTGGCACATCCGCCGGCGTCCTCTCAACCCTTCACAAGGTCATCCATCCATCCGTCTTCCTTCCTTTTCTTTACCTTTTTTTGAGCTCGAACATTGTTCATTGCCCCTCCGCCCGATAATGGGATTAGTCGGAATCGGAGGGAAAGCGCAAATCGTTTGCCCACTGCCCTTCCCCCCACCTTGGACAAACACATGCTGCTCCCCCAAGGGCATCCATTCCTCTTTCGATGGCAAATTTTTGAATAATTTCCAATAATCAAAGAAGACATTCCGATTTTCGGAAATCCCAATTTTTCACATTTTTTCCTGAAGATTAGGTTTGAAGGAGGGCGAAGGAAAGGAGGAGTTACAGTAGGAAGAGGAGGAAGAAAAGGACCAATTTGTGCGCCAATTAGCGGCGCGCGCCCATCCAAAGAACGACGACGACGGAAGGTCCGATGGATGATGATCGGTTCCTTCCGTCTGCAACCAATTCCTTTTTTCGATTTCCGGCGGGAAGCGCAAACAACAGAAGGAAAAGGGAAAACAGAAAATTTGGACAAAAATATTAATACTTTCAAATTCATTGCCAAACATCCATCACAGTCGTTTTCCTCAATTTTTATTCTAGCTGTTGAGCACAAAATCCGTTGCGATTATTATCCTCGTGTCCGTTGATCATCATCATCATCGGTCATCACCCTCTCCCTCCATCCCTTCCCCTCCGCTTTCCCCCAATTCCGTTCATAATTGCCCTTTCGGCGCCGGTGACCAAGTTTTGCGGGGGATTTGGCGCTTTGTGGCGCTTGTTTGCCGGAGGGAACGGATCGGAAATCCGTGGGGGAGGAAGAGCGAGCATTGTTACCCACCGGGGATTTTGCGCGGATTCACCGGCCATCTAAACTCGGATGGCGACGATGATGACCCCATTCGGACAAAATCAATGATCAACGACCAAATGACCCATTTTTGAGGGAAACAATGGATTATGGGAAAAGAAGCGAAATGTTCAAAATTCGAGATCAGGACCATCTTCTCATAGGGTAAGAAAATTTCAGTAGGCTGACCCTCTCAAAACCCACAAATTCCCGCTCGTCACTCTCCTTTGTTACAAACCAAATAAAAAGTTCATCCGATGTACTGTAATTCCTTCGTCCGCCGGAGGAAGGAGGCGATTCGAAACGAATTGTCCGAAGAGGGGAGGGAAATTGGATGGATCCGCCATCTCCCGCCAATCCCTTTGATCGGTCAGGGGTGGAAGTCACCGGCGGAGGCGGATGGTAGGAAATGGTTTGGGGGCGGTGGGAGGAATGGGAATTGAGAAGGGGTAGAGAGGAGGAAGGGGATGATGGTGGTTTGTTGTCATCGACGGAATCGGAAGGATTGGGAGGGATTTGTGGTGGTTGTAAAGGCAATGATGACAATGGGATTGGTTGGTTGGTGATGGGAAAATGTGCGAAAATGCAAGGGGTCCGGGGGATGGAGATGAGCCAAGGGGCAGAATGGAAACCCGCAAGTCCAAGCAGTACAGCATCTTAATCGCCCCCTGTCCAGATAACCCATTCGCCTCGATCTCTTAAAAGATTAATCAACTGTATTCCGATCAGTTCTCCGCTGCTCTGCCACTGATCTACTCCGGGGAGATTATCCTTGGGCTCATTTCCACCATTCCCCAACAATGATGGTGCTTTTCATCAGTTTGTATAGATGAGATTTAACTTTCTTTTTTTGATTTCTTTCCATTTCTTCGGTTTACTCAATCACATTTACAAGCAAACAACCTTTCGGGACAAATTGGATTGGATCTGTTGGATTGGACTTCCACCACTGGCCGATCGTGTTGAGTGGATTAGCTCATTAAAGCTGAGTCCATCCAATCTGTCTTCCTGCTCACTCTCCTTTTTTCTTCTTCTTCTCTCTCTCTTTCCTCCAATCAAGTTAATTCATTCATCGGCGGGGGAGTTCCGGGAAAGGTGTCGGTCGCCGCCATTTGGCCCAAAGTGGTGGCCCGAAGGTCTCCAGGGAGCGAAGGGTTTTAGCAGGGGGCGGAATGGAGGAGAAGGGCCGAGGAGGGCGGAGGGGAAACGGCGGCGGAAGGGAGGGATGGCACCGCGGCGAGGGCATTCTTTGCTGAAACAGAAGTGGAATTGGGAGAAATTCATGATCCGAGTATTATTATTACGTATCCAACTCACTGAATTGGATGTTTTGCTGCTGGTATTCTCTGCCCTCATTGTTGTATTGTTGCTGATGTTGTCCGAACGGTGGCGAGGCCATCAGCATGAAGGGGTTGAAAAGGACTGGCGTGGACTCGACGAAACAAGCCGGCAATGCCCACTGATGCGCATACTGAACAGTGATTGATAAAACTGGTTTCATCCAAAAAAATATTCTGGAATAATACTCTTAAAAGGCCGCTCATTGGCGTTTGGAAATCCCTTTCTGTCGGAATGTCTCGAAGCGATTTTAGTTTGCATTAGGGTAAATCTCAGCGCGACCACACATTGTGAGGAATGAGCAATTTGGAGGGGATATTTATATGGAGAAGGTAGAGGGCCACGCCCATGCCAAAGAATGACACGCCCACTTTAAGACGGAGTGGTCTTTGGATTCAACGAAGGAACAGAGACAAGGAGAAGAGAGAACAGAAGCGCCATATGCATCTGACCAATCGCTTTGAGACATTCTGGCACCAAAAAAGGAAGCCAGATTTCCACATTTTTCTGACGCGCATTTTATGTATTCTTCCTTTTGTACTTTTGACTCGTGCTGAGTCATTTCAGCCTAAAGTGCAAAAATGGGCGTTTCCGCCTAAAGTGCAAAAATAGCATATGTATCAGTTCCAGAAAACTTTTTTGTTAGACTTGTTAGACAAAAAGTATAAAAGGCAAAATTGTTCAGAATTTTATGCTTATTTGAATGGTATTTTTAATTTTTCGAAATTCGGCCAAAGAGTTCGAAATATCCACTATAAACCTTATTTTTCGATATATCGGGAAAATTTCGAATTTTTTGGCCGAATTTCAGAAAAATTTTTATACCAAAAGAATCAGCATGAAATTTTACACAACTTCCTTTTGATACATTTGGTCTAACAAGTCTAACAAAAAAGTTTTCTGGGACTGATATGTTATTTTTGCACTTTAGGCGGAAACGCCCATTTTTGCACTTTAGGCTGAAATGACATAGCACCCTTTTGACTCAACGTTTTCCCCAGTCCCCACCCTTTCGGATGCTTTTGTAGTTTGGTGTGATGCCAAAGTCCTCCGCGGGAGTGCAAAAATGTCGACCAACGGTGGGACTCGAACCCACATCCCTCCTTTCCGGGGAGTGCTCTCTAACCAATTGAGCTACGTAGGTACATTTTGCACTCTTCTCAACTCCACATAGGAGAGGAGAAACTTCCTTCCGAAGGAAGTCCGCACCACATCCCGGCCCTCCGAAGAGGACCGGTCCCCGGTCCCAACACGAGGGATGCAATAACAACACGAGTTAAAGCAAGGGAAGTCGACATGTTATAGTTCAACACGAGACCTATAACACTTGACCGATGTGGCTCCCTGCACCTCCACCATGTGATGCCAAAGTCCTCCGCGGGAGTGCAAAAATGTCGACCAACGGTGGGACTCGAACCCACATCCCTCCTTTCCGGGGAGTGCTCTCTAACCAATTGAGCTACGTAGGTACATTTTGCACTCTTCTCAACTCCACATAGGAGAGGAGAAACTTCCTTCCGAAGGAAGTCCGCACCACATTGGTCCTCCATAGTCCATCCTACCATATCACTTCATCCCCTTTACCGTATCCTCTCCATCCCTTGGTTCTCTTCTCTACAACATTCTTCTTCTTCTTCTTCCCTCACACTCCCCAGTCCCCACCCACCCGTGCCTTACTGTACCTGTTGCTGTTGTTGACTGTTCACCATCGTCTGCTGCTGCTGCTGTTGTTCCTTCACTGTTCTCTCCCTCTTCACCAGCGGGACTTGGCCACCACTTTCCTCCTCTCTGCCCCTCTTCTGGCCCACCCTTTGGTCACAATTTTGTTGTTTTTGCCCTTCTCGGCCACTTTTGTCCTGTTCATCATTGGCCATTTTCATTGCCAACTTTCGCTCGAGGCCGTTGTTGTTGGTCGCAAGAATACTTTGCTGCTGTTGTTGATAATGGAAGTTGTGTTGTTGTGGTTGTTGCGGTTGCAAATGGTGCGGTTGTTGGTGTTGTTGCAGTTGCACATATGGCGACTGTTGGATTTTGTTGCGCACAATTCGGTTGATGGAGCTCACCGAGGGGGCACTTTCCGCGTCGCAAATGCCCTCCTCGACAAGTTTATCCTGAAAAAGAGTGTTAACTTTTAATCATTGCTTTGCATCTTAAGTAATTAAGCGTACTTCCTATCCAGGGATGTCTTGATCCCTATTTTATACCCTTTTCCATCGGCGGAGCTTTACCTTTTATTGGATTTGATCCATCCCTGATCCCCCTTTTATTTGTTTTCTGTGCCTTTCCCTGCACCTTTCTCACCCGTATCTCCCAGGCGAACATTGTCGGGTTGGCACATTTGTACCGGGCAATGGCCTGGGTCACCTCCCGGGTCGCCACCTTGGGCTTCGACCCCCCGATCACTCCCGGCTTTATAGACCCGGTCTCAAAGAATCGGCCCAGAATCTTGGACACGCAACCGTGGGACACGCGCAATTGGCGTGAAATGTCGCAGGGACGGATGCCACGCTTGCTCATCTCCACAATCTGATTGCGCACGTAGTTGGGCAAGGGACGCCCGTTGACAAACACGCCGCCCAACTGGTTGATCCCGGTGTGGCCTTAAGGAGGAAAGGGGAGAGTGATCGGAATGATCGGAAAAGGAAAAATGGAGGCCGGGGATGATCATAACCGGAAAAGAAGTACTAAGGACACTAGTTAGTTCTGAAAAGCCAAGATTGCCAATAGTAGGAAAAGTCAAGAGTCGAAAAGCTTGGTTTTAAACCCAATCAAGTTGGTCGAATCGTGAGAATTTATCAAGTTTAATAAGGCCATAACAGACTAGCATAGCTGGATGCAATGCTGGCAGCAACGGATGAGATTCTGGCCTGATTGTCACTGAGGAGATTCGTTGTTGCGGTGAAGGAGGACGAATCGCCGATGTTTGGGGAGCAAAGAAAGGCATAATGGGCAGGGACATGATCAGACTGAGTGGCCGGAGGAGGGAAGGAGCATGTGGGGAGGACGGGTTTGGCAGTGGCCGAACTCGAAGCCTGGAAAATCAAAATGATTAATTTGCCATTTTGAAAATTAGAATTCCAACCATTCGATCGTAGATGGCGGAAGCAGATGATGAAGATGAGGAAGCACAGGATGAGGCGGAAGAGTTCTGTTGCTGGGATGGCGTTGTGGGAGGAATATGCGGATAAAAGCCGCTAAAGTGTTGCAGGGAACTGCTGTCTTCGGTACCAAAGATGCCATTGGTCCCCGGGAATTGTTGGCAATTTTTGGCATTCTGGCAAAAGTTGGCATGCTGCTGGCCCTGCTGATGGAGTAGTTGATGCTGGCTATTCCAATCAAAAAGCGAGGTTTGAGAAGATCCCGAGTTGGAGATTTGAGAGTGATGTTGCTGTTGTTGGTGGTGGACAAGGTTGGTGGGAGGGGGAGGAATGCACGCGGACGATGGCAATGACAGGGATGTTGGGTTCGTTGTGGCTGCCCCTCTTCCGGGTTGCGTCCCGGCACTGGTCGTGCGGGTCGGGGCGTGTGTTGCCGTGCTCGTCTGCTGCTGGCCCCTGCCGCCCGCCCCTATCATGGTTGATCAGTGGAGCGACTCAAAATCGTTCGCCCGGATCACTGCCCTGGGCTTGGCGAGGCGCACAGTCACTGACAACAACGACGGAAGGAAGGAACAGGGGAGGAGTCCCTTCAAGCGTGGCCGAACCCGGGGGGGGNGGGGGGGGGGAGTTCAAAATCCCATGTGGAAATTTGAACACTAAAACTTATTATTAATTGCTTACGGGCAAATTGTTTTGTTCCAAAAGCCAATTGTTTTGTTTGTTCATAATAGGTTATACGGTATCGGGGTGGCGTGCCGACTTTTGCAGACGACTATTGCAGACGACACTTGCAGACCCGACTTTTGCAGACGATTTTTGCCCTACTTTACAAAATCCATACAGAATCAGTTGGTCCTCAATGTCACTAAAATTTGGTGACCAACGGATGGATGGCAATGTCATTATTCGATATTTTTTGCACGAGCATGAATTCTTATTCCATTTATAGAGTCCAATTCAAATTTTCTCTTCTTTTTTTAGATTGATCAGTCTGTAATTTTTTTACATACTACACACATATTTATTGTCCGATTAGCTCTTTCGAAAAGGCACAAAAAATTATCAAAAAATTGTTAATGCAAAAGTCGGGTCTGCAATAGTCGTCTGCAAGTGTCGTCTGCAAAAGTCGGGTCTGCAAAAGTCGAATCTGCAAAAGTCGTACCACGATCGGGGTGGGTGCGTGCGTGGTTGGGGGGGGGGGAGATGTTATTTATGAATGGTCAACTGCTGGATGAAAATGGCATCCAAAACCCAGGTCTAACCTGTAAGTCTAATGAATGTATTAAAGACGAGGCAAAGAAGTCAACTGTCGGAAGCTGAATGACCAAATTTGGCCATAACGATCCGCTCATCAAACACATTCTGGCAATGGACTAAATGAATCCTGTCGAAATAGAAATTTGCTATCAAAAAATTGCCCATTCGTTGCTTGGAATCCATCAGTTCGGTCATTTTTTAGCATTGAAATTTTTGATGATTTAAATTTAAAATGATGTTATACCGTATTTTCTCTATTTTTACGGTATACCGTTAAATTTTTCAACCCCGGCCGAAAGGGCTACCCGACATTTGGGGACCCGACATTTGGGGATTTTGTTATATCTCGGCTAAAACGCAACCTAGAAATACAATTTTTTTTATTAAAAAATAGAGTAAAAAATTAGCTACAAAATAAGCCTAATTTCATTCGAATTGGCCTACTGCAAAAAAAGTTATGGCCAAAATATTATTGTCGGCCAAATTCTGAGTATATTGGCCATAACTTTTTTTGGAATAGGCCAAATCGGATGAGATTAGGCTTATTTTATAGCTAATTTTTTGCTCTATTTTTTGATAACAAAATTATTTTTCTAAATTAGGTTTGAGCCGAGTTACAACGGATGGTCCCCAAATGTCGGGATCCCCATCCGTTAAAATAGAGGGTACCGTTAAATTGGAAGGGTACCGTTAAATTTTTCGAGCTCCTCCGGTTCAACCCATCCTGTGATATTTGAAGAATTTTTTAAATATATTTTGCTAAATTTCGTCAAATTTTTATGCAAATTTCCTTATTTTTCCATAATAATTGTCTGGATCCAAATTTTCTTATTAAAAAATGGTCGATAATCATCCAGATGTATTGGAAATTGGACAGTCAATTTAAACCAACCTTAAAGTTATACTATGTGCTGAAAAAAAGAATCTGAAATTGCATTATACTTAAAATGCAAGAACTAAAGCTGAAATACTAGTAGATAGAGCGAGCTAATGATTATTGGGAAGCAATAATGCTACATATTACTAATTTTTATAATGGAACAAATTTTGAGTATATTCAATCAAATTTAGAACTTTACATTTAGAATTTTATAAAATTTCATGCAGGTTCAAAAAATTTTAAAATGGTTTTTTATTTTTTTTTCCAGTATTTTAGTCTCTAGAACAACCAATTTTCCTCGGGCCTTCAAATTTCAAAATCAATGAAAATTTAAGAAAAGAATAAATGGCAAAAATCTGGCTTCCGATGGAAATTACAAAATACCATTAAAATTACCTAGAATACCGTTAAATTAGAGGGGTACCGTTAAATTTTTCAACCTCGACCTAAAGGTACCGTTAAATTAGAAGGTACCGTAAAAATAGAGAAAATACGGTAAGTTATACTCATCTATTGTATGACCAAAACAATGATATTTCACTTTAATATGTAACTTTTAAACATCTTTTTAATTTCAAAGATGCTCCTTCTTTGCTGTAAAGATTTTTTACTTTATTCTTCCTTTTCTTTTAAATAACGGATTTGTTCATTTTTTTTCTGCACAATTCCCCATCCATAGAAAAGACACTCACAAGTCAGATGAAATACTCTAGTATTGTTTTTTCTACCCAAAAGTTAGCGGACGTGCTACAGTACCATTGAGCACTCTTTTTCTTTTTCATGAGCACTCTTTTCGTTTTCTTCAACACTTTTTCATGAGCATTCTCTCGTTTCAACGAACACTTTTTCGTTTCAAATAAAAAATCCATTCCTAACTTTTAGGTAGAAAAAACAATTTTACAGTAGACATAAAATCGAAGAATAATTAATCACATCTTTGACTCCAATTCTCCACCTGGGAACTGACGAGTTGCTCAATGTCAAAATTTGGTAAAATGATATTCCTTGCTTTCGAATTGAACATTTAGCCTCCCCCCGGATTGTCTGTTCGACTCTGCGCATTATTTGTACTAGTAAGTAGATTGATTGCCGGAAGGAAGAAAGGTTTAAATTAAAACTCCTTTGCCCTTCCCCCTCCCCGCGTGTCCTCTGCCTCCCCACGTGTCCTCTGTCAACTGCCAAACCCAAAACCCATTCCAACCAATTCCAAACAGCTGTCACCCACCCTGCGTTTGTCATTGCCACCAATTGTGTCATCCCACCATCATCATCCCCTCCCCCCCNGGCAATATCCGCAGTGTTCACTATGTCCGGAGTGTTCACAATGTCCAACATGTTGGAAATGTCCGATATGCTCGACATGTCTGCTATGTCCGTTGATTCTGTAATATGGTCCCCAGAATCCCGCAAGGGAGGACGGCAGGGTTAGGATTTGACGGACATTAGCTTTTAGGGTCTATTTTTCAAGTCAGCCTTAGGCTGGAAAGCATTAAACTTTTTTCTCTTCTTCCAAGTCACACTTAGTGTGGAAAGCTTTAAATCACTCTCTGTTTTGGGCATCCTCTTTCCCTTCCCTTCCTTCCCCACTTCCCATTCCCACCATTTATCATCATTTCCATCCAGTGAAAGAAGATAAGTCCAGAGTCCACATCCAGCCAACAGCAGAATGGGGAAGCCCCCCTCGCCAATTCACCCCTTCCCTTCCTTCCTCCATTGCTTTGCTTCGATTGGTTCAGCCATTCTTCCTCCCCTTCCATTCTCTTTTCTTTCTCTCGATCCATCTCTGCCATCAATCCCTTCGGCCGCTGTCAATCAGTAAAAGAATAAAAGTTGCGTGTCGGCTTCGCCTCCAAGACCTGAGAGGCCAGGGAAGTCAGGGTTCCGAGGGAGACGGGAATCGGAATCACCGTTTCCGGTGCCCAAATTCCTTGGCCAGGCTTCGAGTGGGCGCTGGGCCCTTGAGGAACCCACTCTTGG